>ML380844.1:45049-78357 GCA_005239525.1 Nicotiana knightiana | reverse complement strand
TTGTGATATTAATATAGCTTTGATTGGTTGATTAAACTCTATTTGTTCAACTACGTTCTTGTTGTAGTTGATTGAAGGGCCCTCAATTAGCTGTGCCTATTTATTATGTATCTACTTGAGAGAGAGTGCATATTTAGGTAATTGTTTGAACAACACCACTCCCAGAGTATAGACGAAAGTCATAACCGAGGGTTTAGAGGTTGGATTAGAGATAACGATACTTCGGGTGCAATCTAGGTGAACTGTAATGCAATCTAGCCAGCGTAACTTGAGAGAGTGCGTCTAGTAAATTATCACAATTACTTTAGAGAGATTTATGGTAGATAGAGCGTTCATGATTGATAGAGACGATTAATCAAGTTATACGAAGTATCCGAGAAGTAAGTTCACCAGCGGGGGAAACTATAACCTTAGATTTTATTACAATTGTTTATACCTTAGTATAGTTAATCTTTACTTTTAATATTTAGTATTAGTAACTTAAACAACATCAGGTGACAGCTGAGTACTAATTTAAACAGCCTGCTTGATACGTCAATTCCCTGAGGGATCGACTCTGGGCATAATACCCCAGGATTATATTTGCAACGCCCGCTTAGTCTTCTACAAGACATAGTTGAGCATGATCAAATTACCTTCTAGCTAAATATGGAGTCTGCCATAGAGTTACGACAGCATATCATCCTCAAACGAGTGGACAAGTCGAGGTGTCAAACAGAGAAATAAAGAAAATATTAGAGAGGACGGTGAGTATGAATAGGAATGTTTGGGATTCAAAGTTAGATGATGCCTTATGGGCATACGGAACCGCTTACAAAAGCCAATTGGGGCGTCACCGTACAAGTTAGTCTATGGGAAGGCATGTCACTTGCCTGTTGAACTTGAACACAAAGCATATTGGGCCATCAAGAAGCTCAACATGGACCTTGAAGTCGCGGGCGAGAAAAGACTTCTCCAGTTGAATGAGTTAGATGAGTCCAGGCTGCACTTTTATGAGAATGCTAAACTTTACAAAGAAAAGACAACAAGATGGCATGACAAGCACATTAAGCCGCGTCATTTCGAGCCAGGACAATAGGTATTATTATTCAATTTTAGACTAAGGTTGTTTCTTGGGAAGTTACAATCGAGATGGTCAGGCCCGTTTGAGGTGGTGAGAGTCACGCCTTATGGTGCAATTGAGTTACGAGTTATACACGATGAAAGAAAATTTTTGGTGAATGGGCATAGAGTCAAGCACTATTAGGGAGGAGACAATAATCGTGAGAAATACAAAGTTGTACTTGTTGATGAGTAATGAGACTAGGCATCGTGCCACGACGTTAAATCAGGCGCTTGTTGGGAGGCAACCCAATTTTTATTGTTTTCATAGTTAACTTCTAAAATTTTTTTAGTTAGAATAGATAGAGGTTGCATTTTCGTTGTAGGATAGAAATTATAGATATAATGGAGTAGGACGTATTAATTGAGTATTTAAAAGGATAGGGGGATCAGATGTTAAAGAAAAAATAGCGATCACGGTGGCCAGGCCAGCGCCCGGCGCTGCCTGGGGCGCTGAAAATAGTGTACATCAGGTAAAAAAAGATTTATGTTATTTTCGTTTTTGTTTAGTTAAATACCCGTACCCGTTTAATCCAACCCAATTACCCATTTACACCTAATATTCTAACTCATCCTAATACCAATACCCATCCCCATCCCCAACCCAACTTAACCATACCCCAAACCCACCCAAACTCCAAATTAACAAACAAAAAAAAACACGCTCTCCTCTTGTTCCTCTCCACTGCCGCACTCTTCTCTTCCTCCCTTTCAAAAAATTTTCTCAAGTTTTTTTTTTCTCTTGCTCTCCTTCTCAAATCCACAGGTATGTTCTTCTTCTTCTTCTTCTTCTTCTTCTTCTTCTTCTTCTTCTTCTTCTTCTTCTTCTTCTTGTGTTTTAATTTGTAGATAACAAGGTACATCCCATCCCCCCAAGAGCCCTAATCCCCAATTTCCCTCCTTATGTAGTTCTTAAGAAAATTTGTGGTGGGTGGGTTGAATTTGTTGAAATTATGAGATTATTGTGTATACGGAATAGTAAAGTAGAAGTCCCTCTACTTCGTCAAAAATTGAGAGGGCCACCATCTTCCACCATTTTTGAATTCTAAATCTCATACTTTATGCCCACAATATATTTATAAAAATATTTGAATGATGATTTTGGTACATTGGTGAAGTCTGAGTAACCGAGTGTCTTTGTGTATGAATTTGGGATAAGTGTTGGATGTGTAGGGATGCTTTTACATTCTAGAGGATTGAGCTTTGATGCAAATCATGTTCCTACATTATATATCTTATGTATTGTATCTGTAGAATTGTTGTAGAATTAGCTAATGTAGTGTAGTTGTGTAGTTGTAGGAAGTGGAGTCACACATGCCTCTTGCTTACATTGAAGTGAATTCGCGTAGCCATGATCAATTACTTATATGAGTAGCATGGGGAAGTCTTGAGTACCCATAGCTTTGGCATGCAACACTTATATTTTTCGAATAAAAATCATGAAATATTGTACATTGCACCTTTGGTTTTAAGTGTGGGTCCTTGTATGACTTGCACGACAACCTTATGTATAATCTTTGATGAGTTCTCATGTTCATATTTTCATTGTGTTGCAGGATAAAAATGGCTCGTGATGGTGCTAACAAGGTCAAGGGCATTGGCAAAACCTCCTCCACCTCTCCTACTCCCAAAAATAGAAATCAAGGAGAAAGCTCCTCACTACAAGCTAAGGGAAAACAACAGGTCGAGGGATCTCAGCCGGCACCATTGAAACCTAGGCCCCAGTTGGACTTGGTTAATGATGCGGAAATTGCTTGGCACAGGGAATTTTTGCCATATGATCGATACATCTCCGACATAGGGATAAACACCAAAGCTTTAGAGAGGAATTTTCCGGAGGTAATTGACCAACTCCGCGCAAGACATACGGAAAAGCTCTTGAAATGCCCCGGATATGCAAATTTAAGCATGGTACGGGAACTTTATGCAAATTGGAGGCAAGGGCATGGCACCACGCGTGTATGGGGAGTAGATGTGCCAATGAATAGGGAGGCATTATGCAAATATTTGGGGGTTGAGGATGTTGACCCAAGAAGACTACAAAATTTGTCTGAAGTCCAAAGTACACCTTGATATGTCACACTCTTTATGGCTTGGACTCTAATGCAAAGTGGACCAGACAACAAGGCAATATTCATCTTCACATGGTCCGCTCGGATTTCAACAAGACTGCCAAGGTGTGGCAAAACTTTGTACAGGACAGATTCATGCCCGTAGAGCACAGTAGCAATTTCACTCGAGCTAGAGTGTGTGTCATTTTCTTCCTGATGACGGGAAGACCCATCAATGTAGGCGAAATTATTCTTGGGGAGATGGCTCGTACACGGTTTGGGTGGCAGAGTAAAAGGTTCTTCTTTGGTAATTTGCTCACCCATTATCTGATGGCCCGAGGAGTGCCGGAGTATTGGGGGTACGATGAGGTGTTTGAGGCTCCAATAGGGCTCATGGACATCGCATCACTTCTGGAGACATCGTCTAAGATGACACAGGAGGCAAGATACGAAAGAGACGAGAACTTCAGTAGGTATGTCTATAAATCTTTAAACTTTTTAATGAACAGGTCAGGCATTATGGACGAGGTGCGCATGCTGTTACACAATGAATTGTCCAGTTCGTCCAAGGAGATGTTGGGGATTGCACCTGGAAGTCCCGTTCATTCATCAAAGGACGTCAACACAACACGAGGCTCAAACATAGAGGATGATGATGGGGGTGATGAGGTTACGGGGCCCCTGGCCTTAGTGCCTCTAGGCCCCGATGATGATGAGCCTGCAGCAGCTGATATGGAGGACTCCGAGAGATAGGGAGTTTTCGTTTCACCCTACTTGGTTTTTATTCTTATATCCATCAGGGAATATGCATGTTATAAGTGTGGGGTGGGAAGAATACTACTTATGGAGTTGTTGTATAACTTGTATAGATGTGTTTTGTTTTTATTAGTTTGTTTTAGTCTTGTTTAGTTTAGTTTTAGTTTGTTTATTTTAAAAAATGAAGAAAAAAAATAGAAAAATCTCGGACTTTTCTCGACGATGGATCTGTTGGACAATTTTCTTGAGGGATAAAGTCCGATTAAAAGGCACCAAAAAGATTTTTTTAGAATAGCTAGGTAGTATTCCTTGATTTTTCTTTGGGCGGCGGTTCTTTTCCAAGGGCGTAGCTCGAACCAGGTACTTTAATTTTTTTTTGGAGTAGTTAGGAAGAAACTGAGTAACTTTGAAATACTTATTGACGTGTTTGGTGCTGGCACATTAGGCTATGACATACATTTTGTTCTCCCTTGTAATTAGTTTGACATGTGAAGCCTAAGTAAAAGATAAATAACCTATTTTGTGACGCCTTAGCTCAGTTGTTTGACTGTATGCCACATAGTGTAATATTGCTTAATTTTCTCAATTATGTGTGCTTTCTTGACTTGAGAATTGAACAGAACCGTTGTGAGTGAGTCATGTGCAATGTGTGTGTGAGGCCTAGTGATCTTCTATGTTATCCTGTGTAGTCTAGAACTTGCCCCGTGTGTTAATCGAAGCGAAATTGTAGGTTATGCTAATCTAGGAGATGACGTAGGCATTTTCTTACTTGATCATGGATGTGATTGTCACATAAAAATAAAATCTTCCGTTGCTAGCCCCTTTGAGCCTATAGACCTTTTCTTTGGCACCCACATTACAAGTCGTACCCCTATTTTGTTCTTAATTTGAGATTGGTTGAACCATTACCTCCTAAGGCACTTAGTCGCTAAAAGAAGTAAGGTTAAATATTGGGGAGTAGTTTTTGAGTGGAACCATGAAAAGGCCCGTTGGTGCACTAAAGTTGAAATCAAAAGTCACTAGCCGATGAACCTTAATGTATGAAATGTGTGTAAAGAAAGAAAAAAAGAAAAGAAAAGAAATGATAATGAAAGTATGTAGAAAAAGATACACACCTCCATTTCTTATTAAATAGTACTAGTGGGATTATAAAAGTGCTTAATTGAAAAAAGGCTATGTTGTATATGGTTTGTGGAAAGTGAATTAGTTGAGAAGAATATGTGCTTGAGTTGTGAGTGTAGTGTATTAAAGTGCTTAGGAGGGTTAGTCACTATTCCTAAACACATCCTACCCGTCCCTTAGCCTACATTACAACCTTAAAGTCCTAATGATCCTAGATTTAGCTAACCTAAATTAGTAAAGATCTACACTATGGGCTAACTTATGGTACAATCACGGGATGCATATGAATTCTTTGTGAGAGTGAGTGAATTTTATTCAATTGTGTGATGTCCTTAAATTATATTCAAAAGCTTATTTGAATGTGTGGACTAGTCTATATTCACTCTTCTGTTTGTTGGTGAGGGCACATGATCTCATGAACGATTAGTAATGTGAATACCTAATTTTTGCATGCTTTTAATACTAGTATTTGGATGATTTTTAATTGTTTGTGCATTTTTAATTGCATTCCTTTATTAAAAATACCAAAAATATTTTTACCTTTTATTTGTACATTTTAGTTTTGTATCTTTAAATTATATACACCAAAAAAAAATTTCTTTTACTTGTATGTTTTCATTAGGACTAAATAAAAGGGTTAAGAGTCTCGGCTAGTGTATTTAATTAACATTAAACCAAAATTGGCCCAAGATTTGAGCCCAATTCGGCCATGTATGGTCCAATAAATGACATGCCAAGACCTGGTCCAAAAGGACGTAGTTTCATGTTTAAACTCCGTCGTTTCATTAAGTGAACCAAGACCAAATACCATCCCTTCATCTCTCCCTTATCCAACGGTCATTATTCTCTCTTCTTGGTATTTAAGACCTAGATAGGTCGAAAATTGCCCCCATTTTCCCCCTTATCTCTTTCTTCTTCCTCTCTCCTTCTTCTTAGAGACCAGCCATCTCCGCCGCCCATCTCCGCCGGCCGAAAATCGCCACCACCGGCAGACTTCGTCCAAAGACCACAAAACCTACACCAATGTCTTCCTCTCTTTACCTTCTCTCCTAATCCGAGCCCTAAATCTTCTAAAAATCTCTACATTTTGAGAAATCAAAACCCTAGATAGTCGCCTCTACTTCCCTCTTCGTTTCCCCGCGAACCGGGCACTCCACCCTCATAAAACCTATATAAATGTGTAGATCTCAAAGAGATCTACACTTCCCCTACAAGCTCACCCCAAAAAAACCTCACTGCCACCGCCAGCCACCTCCACTGCCACCCTATTATCGTCCAACCATAACCAAGCGCATTGAGCCTCTTTTTGCTTAGATACGGCCAAGGAACGACCCTTTTTAGGCGGCATGGTGCTGAAATCACTAGTCAACTCCCCCGAATTGGTATTCCTAACACCTGCCGCCTAGAAAAGTTCATTAGAAGGTTGCTCATCATTGTTTGTCGCTGCACGCGCCATCCCTGAGATTTATGGACAGTTTCACGGGCCCTTGATCGGTATAAGTCTCATTTCCTTTTTATCTTTTCTGATTTTTTCTTCGTAATTAGTATTAGTTTTAAGGTTTAATTTCCATTCATGTCGCTTTTATTTTTGTGCAACTGAGCTAGGGTAGTATTGGTTTTCGATTATATGTTACTTTATAAATGTGTGCATTTCAGTTCTTCGGCTTATCCGGTCGAGTAGTTCGTTGATTTTTGGTTCTTCGACCTAGCCGGTCGACTATTTTTTGTGAATTTGTTAAGTTTGAACTTTCAGTTCTTCAACCTAGCCAGTCGGGTCGTTCGTTGTGTTCTGTTAGTTCTGTCTTTTGATTCTTAGACCTAGTCAGTCGACTATTTTGTATAGAGTTGTAAAGTTTGAATTTTCAGTTATTCGACCTAGTCGGTCGATTGTTATGTCTTTATGTTGATTTCATGAAAAACCAAAGAGATTAGTTGAATTATTTATATAGTTAGTTGTACATTTAGTTGTTATTAATCATGATAGTTTAGCGACGTTCATTTAAATTTCCTTTTCGAGCATTAGCTTGTGAAATTCAGTTGTTGTTCCATGTTAGTTTGCACAAATTGAACCCATTCTAATCTAGTTTGCCTGAATACTTAGTTCGATTACATTTTGAGTCTTGTTTCTACTTTGCTAGCTCGTATTTGGTTGGAGTTTGAGTGTATAAGTTGAATTTCAGTCATGTGTAGATAAAATTTGAATACTTGAGTTTAAAGTACATGGTTGTTGGGTATTTTACTGTTTAAACATGCTGGAAACACAACTGCTCTGCTTTGTGACAGAATTTGGTGGAAAATGGACTATTTAGGCACACGAAAGTTAGTCTTTTTGGACAAATTTTTGGTGAACCAAAATCTGTCCAAAAGGACTTATTTTTCCTACTTAAAGAGGTCATTTTTTATACTTAAGGGGACAATCGATCACACAATTGCTGAACATCTTTACACACTAAAAAAAACACAACTTTGAGAGTAAAAATCAGCAGCTAAACATATCCAATAGCAAGCTGAAAATTTTGAGATTGGTGAGCGTTTCTTAGAGTGCAAAACTTGTAAGAAAGAGAGGGATTCTAGTCAATTTTTGGGGCAAATAGCTACTAGTTTCAAGCTTTGTACCGCTAGGATATTTCTGGTTGATCCTCTTTGGTTTGAAGTCTACCGTTTGTTGTTGTTTTTGGTGCTTCGATGTTGTCGTTCTGCTGTCCACCTTTTGATTTTGGAAAGAGCTGACTTTGCTATATTTGTTCTTCTTTCTTCTGTCCAGGTAACTTTCGGACCATGTAAACTCCTAAAATCAGGTTGGAATGAAAGCAATGATGCCTGAAAATATTAGTAGCTGCATACGTAGTCTATTGTGTTCATTTTTACATGCTCCTGTGTGTTGGATAATGTTATGACAGTATGTTAGTTAATCAAACTGGGTCAAGCATTTTTAGTCTTATGCCAAAGTTTAGGATATAATTCTGCTTGGCCCTCAGTTGTGTGGTTGTGTGAAAGGAGTATGTATTAAATTTTGAACCCATGTAGTTTCATGTTTGTCCCTTTGTTTGTTGCCAAGTTAAACTTTTTTTTCTTTCTTCTTCTTTTCGTTGGCCACTGTTTGGTCATAGTTATGATTTTATTTTAAAGCTAAATGGTCTCATTTTCATTAGTCTTGTTTAAACACTCACAAATGGAGTTTTCAGTTAAGGTTGAATGAATATGATGAATATAGGTTCTTCATTTTTTTTTCAATAAAAGAGGTTTTTCACATATAATTTGTTATCGCCATTTGTTGTAAAATAGAGTGTGAGACTACCAATGTACTTGTCTTCTTAATTGAGCATGAGATGGACTAAATTTCTTGATTCATATGAAGGTCTCTATATTACCATGATTTAGCATGTTAAAATTCAAAGAATATTTTTATATAAGTTGTTACAAAGATTATTTGCTAGCTTCAGTTGGCCATTTGGTTATTAGAGTTGGACCACATAAGTCGAACATCATATGCAACTTAATAAATATTTTAGCTGGCCTGTTACTTTTAATAAATTCCAGCAGCCCAAAAAGCTCTAGAATTAACAAGCTGGCCCATTTCTCTTTTAACAAGAATTTAACTTATTTCTTTAAAATAGATAGAGTTGGTCCAACATTTATTTGCATAATTTCCCAACGATAAGGCTAGAAAGAATAAAGATTTTCATTACTAATTAAATTAACTCATTTCCTTCTAATTAATTTAAACGCTAGGCAATTAGTAGGCGCGCTTTGACTTCACGGAATCGCTTGCGTAGCGTGATGCTTAACATTCAATAAATTAGTTAAATAGTCTCATATCATACCTATTAATTTAATTAATCCTTTTCCAAAATAGCGGATTCGCTTACGTAGCGCGATAATTGACTTTTAATAATTTTCTCAAATATAGTAATTTCTCGAAAGTACTACAAATAATTGACTTTTATGATTTCGAATTCGCTTGTGAGGCGCAATTATGATAAGTTAATTAATTTTGTTATTCGATCATGCATTCGATTTGCGTAGAGTGGTTATGACAATATTATTTTGTCCAATATCATTTTTCTTGATAAATCTAATAATCAAGAAGTAAAAGCGGATAGGTAAAATATGAAAATCTAATAAAACACAGTTTATTCAGAATTAATTTAAGCCAAATTTAAGTCAATAAAGAGACCGTGCTAAAACCACTGGACTCGGAGAATTCCTTATACCTTCTCCCCGGTTAATAGAATTCCTTACCCGAACTTTATTTTCCCGGACCAATAAAAAGAGAGTCAAATCTTCCTTTGATTAGGGATTCAAATAAAAGGTGACTTAAAACACCCAAAAATCAATTTCAAGTGGCGACTCTGAGCAATAAAATAAGCCCTATTTCAAAATTGTCACTTTAATTGGAAAAACTCTTTAACCCACAACAATCCAATAACACATATCTTTTAGGGGTTAGAAAAGGGGTGTGACAGCTCTGGCGACTCTGCTGGGGAAAACCAGAGTTCGAGCTTGTACATATTGACTCTTTATTTG
The DNA here is from genome assembly GCA_005239525.1 of Nicotiana knightiana. Classification (NCBI taxonomy): domain Eukaryota; kingdom Viridiplantae; phylum Streptophyta; class Magnoliopsida; order Solanales; family Solanaceae; genus Nicotiana; species Nicotiana knightiana. The sequence goes on along the minus strand of ML380844.1, from coordinate 68,800 downwards.
GCTTAATTAATTTTGTATATATTGTGATTTATTTGTGCCTAATGTGCTACTTGTTCACTTTTTACGGCTTTGATATTGTTGAACTGTACATAAAAACTGTCTTCTCACGCACCCCCTATGAGTCTTCTTGAAACTAAAAATTGGGTATTTGCTTGACATAGCCCACTTTCTTTGAGATAGCAGAGGTGCTTGTCACCCGGTGAAGGATTTTAGTCACACATATTTTAGGCGTGGGGCACCACCAGTTAAGCTAGAAAGCAATGCTATCGGTATACTGACCCTCCTCGGCTCGANAAACCTCATGCCGGATATCCCTAGTAGGTTCGCTTTATTTGCATCACGTGCATTTAACTTAGCGAAACTCGACACAGGGGTCGGGTCCGTATAAGACAGGTATCCTCTTTGATACCATAATGTCCACTTTTGTGCTACTTGTTACATCATTTGGAAGGCTTGCTTGTGTTGTTGACCGGCTTTAGAAAATAGTTGAGCGGAATTTCAAAAAAGAAAAAAAAAATATTCTCCTAGTTTAGTACAAATAATCTTTTTTTGCTAAGATTTTGTAGTAGTCTGACGTGAGGTGTAAAGATTAATATCATAAAAAGTCAAAAAAGAAAAATACTCAGTTTTACCGAACTACGCGGGTCTGATTCTCACCGGATGTGAGATACGTAGGCAAACTTCATAAGTTCCGGCCCCCATTTTTCAAAAATCCAAAAAAAAAAAATCCTTTAATTCATTCTTTAGAAGTCTTTCTTTAGAAATCCCAAATAAAAAATTTAAGCCCAAAAAATATTTTCTTCCCTTTTAAAAGAGAATAAAATCAAAATCCGAAAAATATTTTTCTACCTTCTTTTTTAGAAGTCATTTTCCCAAAATTCAAAAATAAAAAATCAAAAAATCAAAAGTCAAAAATATTTTCTTTCTTCTTTAGAAGTCTTTCTTTCAAAAAGAAAAAACATTTTGGAAAAAAACTAGAATCAAAAATCAAAAATATTTTCATTCTTTCGAAAATTGAAAAGAAAATTCAAGATACAAAAAAAAATTCTTTTTCTTTAGAAGTATTCCTTTCATGAATTCAAAATAAAGGTCCAAATATCCCAACAACAAAAAAAAGTTCCTTTCTTCTTTAGAATTTTTTTTTGAAATTCGAAAAAAAAAAAAAAAAAAAAAAAAAAAAAAAAAGAATCATATTCTTTGGTCACCTTTTATTGTTTGCCCTCGTATTCCGGCTGTTTTTACAAGACAACCTTAAAATCTTCCTGGGAAGTACCGTAGGGCCGTTTTTGTTAAAGAGCCATTTTTAGTTTGTCTATTTCTTATTTTACTTTTTTATTTTTATTTTTTTTTTATTTTGTCTCCATGCTTAGCCGTTTTTACTGAGAAATCCTCTAAGCCTTTCATGGAAGAATCAAAAGGCCGTTTTTATAATAATAGTCATTTCCCTACTTTTTGTGTCTGCTAATTTCAAAAATAGTAAATAGATCGAGTCCTAAATGGCGTTTTTCTTTTTTTTAAATATAAATAAAAAGAAATAATCAGAATTTCATATAGCTTAGGAAAGTCCTGACCCCTTTTTATCTTATTCTTAGGTTCACTATGAATTCTCCACAAAGAAGCAACCAGAAAAGGGTAAGGGACGAGACACCTCCTATATTTTTGATAAAAGATAAGACCCCGAGTAGTCTCTGTAATTGGTGGGCTAGTTTTGCGACATGGGAACGAAATCAAGTATTTAGGCACCTCAAGTTCCTCATAAACATCATGGGGATTAAGCCTAACAGAGATTTAATCGAGGCTCTAGTATGTTTTTTTGGGACCCCCAGAACAATGTCTTCAGGTTCAAAGATTTTGAAATGACGCCTACATTGGAAAAATTAGGTGGGTTTACCGGATTAGGGAGGGACCTTCGTGGGAAAAAGCATGCTGCTCCAAGAAAAATTGGTGTGAACAACTTTTTGAAAAAGTAATACCTCCGTCGAATTTCGATGGGTTGCCTGGACGAAGGTTGGGTTCCGTTGGAATATTTCTATGACAGATTTGGGGACTAGAAAGGGTTTGAAAACTTCTCGGGCACAGAATTCATCAACCAACTGAGTTACGACGCATGGAGGGAGTTGAGAGTCTTCAAGTTCATGATATCATTTCTGGGGATCGTGGTCTTTCCAGAACGCGGTGGGCGCATCAGAATTCGATTAGCTGCGGTAGTCTCGTTTTTTCAAAGTAGCAAGGATCACACCATTCTTCCTATGATTCTGGGAGATATTTTTCGAGCTTTGACCCACTGCCAAGAGGGTGAATATTACTTCGAGGGATGCAACATTCTGTTGCAGATGTGGTTCATAGAGAACCTTTATCATCATCCCATAGTAATAAATTTCAGTGATAATTGGCTGAATTACATCGGATGTCACCCAGACAGGGCCGCAAGTTGTAATCTTCCAGAGGGGGTGAGGGCTTGGCGGACATTGCTCGGTTCGTTGAGTGCTGATAGAATCACTTGGAACTACTATTGGTTCCTTTCTGCTAGGATCATGCATATGTCGACGTATCGTCCGTTCTTCATACTCATGGGTTTCAGAGTTTTCCAACACTATGCACCCCTACGCGTCATGCGCCGGCTAGGGAGAGAGCAAAAGAGGTCCCCGACTGAGGACATGCGTCCGTTCATGTGGGAATTCAAGGTAGAGGAACCTCCAAGGGAATCATATGCACAAAAGTTTTAGTTTGGTGGTCGATTTTCTGATTTGGACGAGATGGTAGTTGATCATGAATGTGGGGAGGTAAGCCTCACATACCTTTAGTGGTTTCACAACCAGGCTATCCCGGAGCAAAGTCCAGAAAGATCCATACGGCATGCGACTGACTGGGAAGAGGAGATCGAGGCCAGAGTTAGAGAAACCAGAAGGGAAGTAACACTAGAGTTCTAGTCCGTATTGACATTTTACAAGAAGATAAAGGCATTCTAGGGACAGCTATGGACATACAACAAGTTGATTTCGAGCGGGAAAAGGCTAAGTGGGCACAAGAGAGGCGAGCAGTCAAAGATCAAATTAGGCAGGAAAAAGTGATCACTACCGCTCAACAACAAGAAAGAAAGAGAAGATCAGTTCAAGGTGGTCCGTGATCATGAGCACAGAGGTTTTGCTCCGTTAATACCAGGTCTGAGGGATCAGATAGGGGGAGTTGAGTCAAGCAAGGAGCACCAAATTGCAGAGTTTGAAATAGAAAGACATCACTACCAAAGTATGATCAATGGGTTGGAGGGGGAGTCACTGGAAATTTGGTGCCAAAGAGATATGGCCTTGGAGCGCGAGCGTGATGCACTGGATCTAGCTGAGACCCGTGGTAAACAAAAGCAAGAGTTTCACTTGGCTCAGGAACACATTAAGGGAAATATCCTCGAGGTAGCCACATATACCTCCCGAGCTTGCAGGAGTTGTCAGGGAATGACGCCCGAACGATTTGCTGAAGAATCATTGGACGTCGCTCGTCACATATCTGCAGATTTAGAGAGGATATACCGCAGCGTTGGGGGTCAGCCATAGGAATAAGCTCCATGACTACAATAATCCTGGTGGATTCTCTTGAAGAATTTTAGATCTTCTTTTAGCTGGCAGTCCATTTTGACTGTTACTTTGTGGTTTTTGAGTATGTAAGAGTCTTTTGTTATTTTAAGTCTTGTTATTTTTCTCTTTGTCTTAAAAAGTCCGTTTGAGTCAAGTCTGGTCTTGTTTAAATGGTTATCTTTATGTAATTCTTGTTATTAAGTCTTGTATCAAAAAATGAAAATCAATGAAAAAGATTTTGTTTTAGAAAAAATTCGAAAAAAGAACCAAAAAACGTTTGTTTTGTATAAAAAAAAAAGAAAAAAAAAAGAAAAGAAAAAAAGAGGGTTGTGTACCTGAACTACGTAATGATCTGATTCATGCGTCGAGATGATATGTAGGCAACCCCTAAAAGGATGATCAAAATATTTCAATAACTCTAAAATGAGGGAACAAAAATAGGCAAGTGAAAAGAAAGCGAAAAAATGAGAAAGAGAAGAAAAAAAAGAGAAGAGAAAAAGAAAAATTTGAGAGCACCAATAAGCAGCAGCCTCATAAGCCGGGATGAAACATGAAGTCTTCAAAAAGCATGTTAGAAATGGTGACAATGTTAAGAACATGGCATATTACGTGTGATTCATATGTGTAAAATGCTTAACCCGAACATGTTTGTTGTCTATTAGTCGGTAAGCTTAAGGTGGTTGGTTTGTGGTGAAACTGGCAACACATCATTACTTCACCAGATCTAAAAGGAAGGTACCAATGGCTAATAATGATGAAATCCAGTTGGTCAGTGACGACCCCCATGGTCAGTCAGTTGAGCAAGAGTCGGAGGAATTGAGAAGATTAAAACAACAACTATCAGATGTATATCAAGCTTGGGTCTCCGTTCAGCCTCCACCTCAGGGTCCCTCAGAAGGAACTTCTACCGTACCCCTATCTACTCAACCACCGCTCCGTGCAACAAGTAATCACAATCTACCACCAGGGTACGTGCCAAACTACAGCATCCATGCCGACCCTGGTACCTCTAATGTGAGATCTCCAGCCGCACCAGTCAGGAACACCCCTCTTGTCGTGTCTGGCGCACCGCTATATACAGTCCCGCCACCACCACCTGTGACGAGGACAAACAATGAGCCACCATCTCATGCTTATGATGGACAATACTACTCTCCAAATATGGCTTTCAGGGGCTCCATATACCCAGACTCCTCCAGTACGAGTCCCCGGTGGAAAATGAAAAGCCTGCCCAGACAGTTGAGCTAGATGAGATGGCCAGGAAGATGAAAAGTCTTGAACAAAACATAAAGAACATACAAGGACTAGCGGTCACAAAAGTGTATCTTTCAGTGATGTATGCATATTCCCTCACATCAATTTTCCGCCAAGGTTCAAGACCCTAAAATTTGAGAAGTATGATGGACACGGTGACCCCATCGCCCACTTGAAAAGGTACTGCAACCAGCTGAGGGGTGCAGGTGGAAAAGAAGAATTGCTGATGGCTTATTTTGGGGAAAGCCTTGCGGGGGTAGCCTAAGAATGGTTCATCGACCAAGATATCTCTCATTGGCATGTCTGGGACAACATGGCTCAGGCCTTCATCAAACCATTCCAGTACAACATAGATATTGCACCAGATCACAATTACCTGTCCAATATCAAGAAGAAGCCGACTGAAAGGTTTAGAGAGTATGCAATCAAGTGAAGGGAGCAAGCGGCTAGAGTCAAGCCACCCATGGATAACCATGAGTTGATCGCTTTTTTTCTGGAGGCTCAAGAGCCTGATTACTTTCAGAACATGATGTCCGCGATGGGTAGACCTTTTGCAGAAGCAATCAAAATAGGGGAAATAGTCAAAAATGGCCTCAAGACTGGCTGAATTGTAAGTCAAGCTGCTCTCAAAGTCACTACTCAAGCTATCAAAAATGGGTCGGGAAGTTTCGCAAATAAAAAGAAGAGAGATGAGGGGTCCATGATGACTTCGGGATCCAGGGAAGTTCAAAGGGGGCATCGCACCCTTATGTGCAAGTTCAGCAGGGGCAATCCATCTACCCTCGACATTATTATCCTCCGACAATTCCTCAATACTCTGTAGGCCCACCACAGTACACAGTGTTCAATGCTCAGTCTTATGCTCGGCCTCCCAATTAGAAAGTATAGGCACCAGCTCCAAGGATCCCCCGACCTCAGCAGCAAAATTTTTGGGCACCCTACAATGCTCGTCCTAGGCAGGATTATGGTCGAGAGCAAAGGCCGGCAGAAAAATTCACCCCATTGGCTGAATCATAGTCTAGTTTATTCCAGAAGCTGAAGCAAATAGGCGTGATTGGACCCATCGCTTCCCACCATATGCATCCTGATTCACATGGATTACAAGCAAATTCTAGATGTGAATATCATTCAGGGGCCCCGGGGCATAGCACTGATGACTGTTGGACTCTGAAAAGAGACATAGAAAGATTAATTGCTGAAAAACTAATTGTGGTGACAAATGATGAGGACCCTCCTAATGTGACCAAAAACCCCTTGCCAGTACACAATGATGTTCACTTTGTAAGAGTGATTGGCCGAGATCCAGAATACAAGCCGGCTGGTCGAGTAGAAATGACATCAGGAGCAATTCAAGAAGGAACAGGTCTAAAAGTAAGTCCAAGCCGAGATGTGCCATTGATTGTGAAAGGCGCCCAGAGCTCAAAGAAGGCAACTTTATTTGTTCCAAAAATCTCGAGATTGGAAGTTCGCACCAATGTTCCAAGCCCAAGGTTATATGTCCTTGTAGGACACCCTATCACAAAGCAGAACCAGGGCGGTATGAAGGGTATAACTGAGCCAATCATAATCAAACTTGTCGTGCAACCCCCTATGACAAACACGAAGACCATTCCTTGGAACTACAACAAAACTGTGATGACTTACAAAGGCAAGGAAATCATAGAAGAAGTCGGGGAAACTGGAGGTTTGACTCGATCAGGAAGGTGTTACTCTCCATAAGAGTTGAGGAAGGCCAAGAAAATCAGAGAAGGCCAATTGCCAATAAAGAAACCATTCACTGAAGAAGAGGCAGCAGAGTTTTTGAAAAAAATGAAAGTTCAGGATTACTCAATCATTGACCAGCTGAGAAAGACTCCTGCCCAAATTTCTCTACTATCTCTGCTCATACATTCAAAAGATAATGCTCGTGTGCTAATCAAGATCCTGAATGAGGCACATGTCTCAGAGAAGACCACAGTGAATCAGTTAGAGAAGATGGCTAACAGATTTTTTGAGGTGAACAGAATCACCTTTACTGATGATGAACTCCCCGAAGAAGGAACCGGGAACAACAGGGCTTTGCACTTGAATATTAAATGTGAGGGGCACTACGTGAAGCGAGTATTGGTTGATGGAGGCTCGAGCGTAGATGTATGCCCCATCTCCACCTTGCAAAGCATGAATATCAATACAAATAGAATCCGACCCAGCAATGTCTGTATCCGCACTTTTGATGGCTCAGTGAGAGATACCAATGGGGAGATTAACCTCACCATGATGATTGGGCCGGTTGACTTCGAAATTGTCTTCCAAGTAGTGGACATGGACACTTCTTATAACTTTCTTCTTGGAAGGCCAAGGATCCATACGGCCCGAGCTGTGCCATTCACTTTGCATCAGATGCTCAAATTCGAACATGACAGGAAAGAAATTATTGTTCATGGGGAAGACGAGTCTTCCATTTACAAAGACCCGTTAATCCCCTGTATTGAGGCCAAGGAAGGGTGTGAGTCCATTATCTATCAAGCTTTTGAAGTGGTTGTTGTGGACCATGTTGAGGAAGGAAGGCCCATTCTGCATCCTCCTCTTTCCGCCACATCTGTAATGGTAGCGGCACTCATGCTGAGACAAGGTTATGAGACAGGAAAAGGCTTGGGGCATCATTGCAAGGAATTTCGGAGCCCATTTCTCCACTCAGTAACCAGAGTAATTTTGGTTTAGGCTTCAGGCCGACACAAGCAGACGAAGACAAAGCCAAACACCACAAAAAGTACGGATGGGTCTTGCAACAACCTCTCCCTCACATTTTCTACACTTTTGTCAAGCCACAACTCTAATAAGGTCAACATTCCTCGGCGAAGGCAAACATTGATGAAATTTGCCATGGATTCAGCCAGATGTTTTCTGAAGTGAATATGATCCAGTCTGGTGAAGGCACTAGTCGTGCCGATGTACAACTAATTGGCCCAGATACCATGCTCAACAATTGGGAAGCAACTCCTCACCCCACAAGGAAGGATTCTTGGTAGTTTGCTTTTGCAGCTTCTTTTTGTATTTTGGGTTATTTTCAGGGTTGTAATCCAAACATCTCAGTATGATTGTTTTGTTTTGATGTTAACCCTTCTATCCTTTCGAATTCAATGAAATGCAGTTCAGTTTCGTATTAAATTTTGTATCTTTTCCTTTTCATAATTCAGTCATTTTGTTTCCATTTCAGTTTCGTTAATGCCGGCTTTAATAACATGACATGTATGTGGAATTCACGCCCAGATCTTAAAAAGCTGTCTAATTTTGAAATAATGCATCAAGAGGTTGAATATGACGAAGATGGGGCTGTTGAGGAAATAACGAGAGTTGGAAAATTTTGAAAATTAGCCTAAACCCAACCTCAATGAAACTGAGTCCATTAATATCGGAAGTCATGAAGAAGTTAGAGAAACAAAGATAAGCATTCAAACTGAACAAAAAACCAGAGATTCCTTGATTCAACTTTATTTGAATACAGAGACGTGTTTGATTGGTCTTATGATGATATGACAGGTTTAAGCACTGATCTAGTGGTTCATAAGCTTCCCACGTATCCTGATTTTCCACCAATCCAACAAAAGTAACAAAAATTTAAAATGGACATGAGCGACAAAATCAAAGAGGAAATAATGAAGCAGTTGAGCGCCAACGTGGTCAGAGTTGTTTGATACACCACCTGGGTGGCAATTGTTGTGCATGTTCCAAAGAAGGATGGAAAAAATAGAGTCTGTGTTGACTACAGGGACCTGAACAAAGCAAGTCTGAAGGATAATTTTCCTTTGCCAAACATCCACATTCTTGTAGATAATTGCGCAAAGCATGAGATACAATCGTTTGTGGATTGCTATGCTGGGTACCACCAGATTCTAATGGATGAGGATGACACAGAAAGACCGCTTTCACCACTCCATGGGGTACTTATTATTACAGGGTCATGTCATTCGGTTTGAAGAATGCAGGGGCAACTTAAATGAGGTCCATGACATGATACACAAAGATATAGAAGTATATGTCGATGATGTCATCATAAAATCAAAGACACAAGCTGATCACGTGCGCGGTTTGAAAAAATTCTTCGAACGACTTTGAAGGTAAAACCTTAAGCTTAATCCAGCCAAGTGTGCATTTGGGGTTCTATCTGGGAAACTCCTCGGTTTCATAGTCAGCCGGAGAGGCATCGAATTGGATACATTTAAGATAAAGTCCATTCGAGATTTGCCACCCCCAAAGAATAAAAAGGAAGTCATGAGTTTGCTCGGGAGGTTGAACTGCATCAGTAGGTTCATTTCTCAGCTCACAACCACGTGCGAGCCCATCTTTAAGCTGCTGAAAAAGGATGTTGCTATCAAGTGGACGGACGATTGCCAAAACGCTTTTGATAGGATCAAAGACTATCTGTCAAAACCCCCTTTACTGGTCCCACCTGAACCTGGTAGGCCTTTTTTTTATATCTATCGGTGATGGATAATTCCTTTGGATGCATTCTGGGGCAACATGATGCAACAGGAAAAAAATAACAGGGAACCTATTATTTGAGAAAGAAGTTCTCCAATTATGAGGTTAAGTACACCTTTTTGGAAAGGACGTGTTGTGCCTTGACTTGGGTTGCTCAGAAGTTGAGGCATTATCTCCTAGCCTACACCACTTACCTCATATCCAGAATGGATCCTTTGAAGTACATCTTTCAAAAGCCGATGCCCACTGGCAAGCTCGCAAAATGGCAGATTCTGCTCACAGAGTTCGACATTGTCTATGTCACTCGATCCGCAATGAAAGCACAAGCTTTGGCAGATCATTTGGAAGAGAATCCAGTTGATGATGATTACAAGCCACTAAGCACATTCTTCCTAGACGAAGAGGCCAACTCAATAGAGGAAGTAGTTCCGGACACAAGCCATGTATGGAAAATGTATTTTGATGGGGCTGTCAATATCAAAGGAGTTGGGATAGGGGCAATCCTCATCTCGCCTATCGGACAACATTATCCTGCAAAGGCCCGACTCCGTTTCTTTTGTACCAATAATACGGCAGAATACGAAGCTTGTATCATGGGTCAGAAAATGGCCCTCGATCTGGATGTGCATGAACTACTGGTTATGGGAGATTCTGATTTGCTTATCCGGCAAGCCCAAGGTGAATGGGAGACTCGAGACATCAACTTATTCCATACAGACAATGTGTGCAAGACCTGAGCAAAATATTCAAATCCATCGAGTTCAGGTATATTCCCAAGTTTCACAATGAACTAGCCGACGCCTTGGCTACCTTAGCCTCGATGCTCCCTTATCCAGGCAACACTTATATTGATCCATTGGAAATCCAAGTTCGGAATCAACACGGTTACTACAACACTGTTGAGACAGAACCAGATAGTGAACCATGGTATCATGACATAAAATGATTCCTGAAAACGAGGGAATACCCAGAGCATGCCAAGGGAGATCAAAAAAGAAATATAAGGCGGCTTGCCAGCGGTTTCTTCCAGCATGGGGAAATTTTGTACAAAAGGACCCCAGATTTGAACTTCTTGAGATGCATAGATGCCACAGAAGCTGAGCGGATCATGAGTGAAGTGTATTCGGGGGTATGTGAATCTCACATGAATGGATATGTTTTGGCGAAGAAGATTCTGCGGGCAGGGTATTATTGGCTTACCATGGAGCGAGATAGCTTCATTTTTGTTTGCAAGTGTCACCAATGCCAGATTCATGGTAACCTGATTCACTCGCCACCTTTGGAGTTGCATCACATGTCCTCTCCTTGGCCCTTAGTTGCTTGGGGAATGGATGTTATTGGGCCAATCGAGCCAAAGGCTTCAAATGGGAATAGATTCATTTTGGTTGCAATTGATTACTTCACCAAGTGGGTGGAGGCCATCACTTTCAAAGCAGTCACCAAGAAACTAGTGGTAGACTTTGTCCATTCCAACATCATCTGTCGTTTTGGTATCCCAAAGACCATTATCACTGACAATGCATCCAATCTAAATAGTAATTTGATGAAGGAAGTATGCGAGCAATTTAAAATCATGCATCACCATTCTACCCCTTACCGGCCAAAAGCCAATGGAACTGTTGAAGCGGCGAACAAGAACATCAACAAGATTCTTAGGAAGATGATCCAAAGTTCCAGACAATGTCATGAAAAGTTGCCTTTTGCTCTTTTGGGATACCGCACAACTACTCACACATCTGTTGGTGCAACTCCTTATCTGTTGGTATATGGAACGGAAGCTGTAATACCGGGAAGTTGAAATTCTCTCTCTTCGAGTCATTGCAGAGTCGGAGATTGAAGATACAGAATGGGTAAAGACCCGATTGGAACAACTAATGCTGATTGATGAAAAATGGCTAGCAGTAGTGTTCTTTGGCCAGTTATACCATCAAAGAATGGCACGCGCTTACAACAAGAAAGTGCGTCCAAGGCACTTCGAGGTGGGACAACTCGTTTTGAAACGCATTCTTCCACACCAAGTAGAAGCTAAAGGAAAGTTCGCCCCAAACTGGAAAGGAACCTACATCATCAAGAAAGTGTTACCAAAAGGGGCCTTGAACTTGGTAGATGAAGAAGGAAGGGTACCAGGCATGACCATTAACGCAAATGCAGTCAAAAGATATTATGTCTGATATATACCTACTGTGGAACTTTCACGCATGATTTTCTCAAAATCGAGATGACGAAGGCCACCATTGCTCGTTTGTTCCAAATAAGTGTCACCCTCTTGTTAACCCTTTTGAGTTGTATTTGTCTTCTTTGTTTTCCGCTTTTTGGAACCTATGTATTTGCAACAAAAAAAAGGAAGAAAAGAAAAGAATCCAAACAACAAATCTTCTGAGTCATTGAACTACGTCTGACCTGATTCCGAAAGGATACATAGGCAGCCTTACCCTGGGTTCGGTCCCATCACAATAAAAATATATATTCCCAATACTCCAAAACTGGGGCAAAAGTTTGTTTTATTTTACGATTTTTCTGTAGAAACGGTTCCCAAAGTTGTAATTCAGTTTAAGGTTCTTTTCACCTTCTCCCTGTCAAGAACTTCTGAGAAATATTTGAAAACATTTGAAGTCCCCATGCCAGGTTCATTGGGAAACCCTCCGCATGTCGTATCTCAGTTAAAAAAAACAAAAAAAAGAAAGAAGAAGAACAAATGAGAGACTCTTATTGGTGAAACCCGTATGGGCACTATAAGGCGACGATGAGGAGAGAAATGAGAGAGTCTTATTGGTGAAAACCCAAATGGGCACCATAAGGCGACAGTGAGTAGAGAAACGAGAGAGGTCAGTTAGCGAAAACCCGCAAAGGGCGCTACTAGCCGAATAAGGGTCTTCGATACCCCGCCATGAGCACGACCAAGACAATTTCAAGATGAACCTTTGCGACGGATTTTGAGAATTAGATAACTCAGATGGATCAGGTGTCCAGTCCAAAATGCATGTCATGATTCATTGAAGTCGGCACATACTTCCAGATAAGTCTCCCTATTCCTTTCCCCGAAAGGGACGCCTTTTGTTTAAGCACAGTTCTTTTGCACCTTCAAGTATTCTTCTATTTTTTACCCATAATTTCCTTTGAGTTCCTTTCAGTCTAATCTTTCGTCAAAAGCGAAGCAAAGAAATGGCTGCAAAACTAGCTACAATTTCCCTGTAATATCGAGCACAATTTGGGGCATATACGGCATTAACGAAGGAACGAATCCGTCTGTGATCTCATTTGAAAAAGCGAACAAAGTGTCTCAAAGAAACTGAAAAGGTTTCTTAAGCAAGACCTCTTCGTGAGAAAAATTGATATACACTGCAGACACAAACTGGTACTAGGTGCAAGACAACTGAGTTTGATTTTTAAAGAAAAATTGCATTGCCTCAGAGACAAAGGTAGCAATACCAAGGACGTCTGTGTAAGAAACAGTTGGGGGCAACATTGGAAAGCCAAGGTCTCCAGAAAATGATACAGATCAGCCTAGCATCTCGGTACCATACTGATAGAATCAGTTCTTCAACTGCGGAGAGGCCGTGATAGAGTATCCAAGGACCTCGGTACCATACCGATAGAATCAGTTCTTCAACTGCGGAGAGGCCGTGATAGAGTATCCAAGGACCTCGGTACCATACCGATAGAATCAGTTCTTAAGCTGCGGAGAGGCCGTGAAGTCAAACCACAATAGGGAATCAAGGCCACAAACCAACCACCACTTTGAAAACTCATAAATTTTTCTTTGTTTGAAGCAGGAACAAAGCAGTGCAGAATGGCGATTTTTAAAGGACGAATGTCACCGAACGTAAGCTCCTTAAAATCTCCATTTTTCTTTTATTTTTAGCAAGCATCATTATTATTCATACCTCCTAGTTTAGTAGCTTAATTCAGGTAGAACCATTTCGCCTAGGGGGATCCATCTCATAGTTCCGGGTAGAAGTACTCTTCGCTCAGGTCATTTTACATAGCTTAACCCAGGTAGAACTGTTTCGCCTAGGGGGATCCATCTCATAGTTCCGGGTAGAAGTACTCTTTGCTCAGGTCATTTTACATAGCTTAACCCAGGTAGAACCATTTCACCTAGGGGGATCCAGTTCATAGTTTCGGGTAGAAGTACTCTTCGCTCAGGTTTTTTTACGTAGCTTAACTCGGGTAGAACCATTTCACCTAGAGGGATCCAGCTCGTAGTTTGGGATAGAAGTACTCTTCGCTCGGGTCATTTTACATAGCTTAACCCAGGTAGAACCATTTCGCCTAGGGGAATCCAGCTCATAGCTCCGGGTAGAAGTACTCTTCGCTCAGAGTGTTTTACGTAGCTTAACTCGGGTAGAACCATTTCGCCTAGGGGAATCCAGCTCATAGCTCCGGGTAGAAGTACTCTTCGCTCAGAGTGTTTTACGTAGCTTAACTCGGGTAGAACCATTTCGCCTAGGGGAATCCAGCTCATAGCTCCGGGTAGAAGTACTCTTCGCTCAGAGTGTTTTACGTAGCTTAACTCGGGTAGAACCATTTCGCCTAGGGGAATTCAACACTATATTAGTAATACAGGGTACCAATCCCTGGTTACATTCTTTCCTAGTAATACAGGGTACCAACCCCTGATTACGTTCTTCTCCAGTAATATAGGGTGCCAACCCTGGTTAGATTTCCTTTCCAGTAATACAGGGTGCCAACCCCTGGTTACATTCCTCTCCAGTAATACAGGGTACCATCCCCTGGTTACATTCTTCTTCAGTGATACAGGGTACCAACCCCTGGTTACATTTTCTACCAGTAATACATGGTACCAACCCTTGGTTGCATTCATCTTTAATGATACAGGTCGCCACCCTTGGCTATATTCCTTTCCAGTAATACAGGGTACCAACCCCTGGTTACATTCCTTTTCAGTAATACAGCTACCAGCCCCTGGTTACCTATCCTTTCGGTAACGTAAGGTACGCAATCCCTCGTTACAAATTTTATCTCTTTTAGTTTGTTTATACTACTGTTTCTGTCTGCCTTTCAATAATTAGATAGTGTATAGCTTTCTCTAATGACTCACGAAATTTTCCTAGTCCAAACTGGGGCAGAAAATTTTTGTTCATCTTTGATGGCTTTGCATACCCCACCGTAGAGCACAGTTTGTGACGATCAAGCATGCAGTTTCAGTTATCCTCATAAGGACGATCACATGATAGTTGGAGTTAACTTTGACAATGTGTCAGCGACCCAGCTTCTCAAGATTCATCTTCTCAAATCCTGATCCAGAAAGCAAGCAATCGAGATTGAGTCATAATCTTTTCTTCAAGGAGAATCAAGATCCAATCTAAGGTCAACACAAGTGAGCAAGTCAAGAATCAAGATTTGACTCCAGAAGACGCATAGATAGGAATTTTGTAACTCTTAGCTTGCAGCAATGTGTAGTTTTCCTCTTCTTTTGTTGTAAGCAGCAAGAAACAGCAACAACAACAGCAACAGGCTTAAAACTCCAGTGTCCGGTATACCCAGCTACCAAATTTTCCCAGAACTACACTGACTTGATTCCTTTATAGCCAAGGATATGTAGGCAACCTCGGAAGCATGGTTCGGTCATTTTTTTCAAAAAAATAAAATAAAATGCTTTCATTGTAGTGATGTGTGAGCAAAAATTGGTCATGACATTCACTTTTCTTTGCACGAAAACTCTTCATGTTCTCGAGTAAAGAGGTATAGCTGTGAATACCTAAGTTTTGCATGCTTTTAATACTAGTATTTGGATGATTTTTAATTGTTTGTGCATTTTTATTTGCATTCCTTTATTAAAAATACCAACAATATTTTTACCTTTTATTTGTACATTTTAGTTTTGTATCTTTAAATTATATACACCAAAAAGATTTTTCTTTTACTTGTATGTTTTCTTTAGGACTAAATAAATAATTAGGGGTTAAGAGTTTGGTCTAGTGTATTTAATTAACATTAAACCAAAATTGGCCCAAGATTTGAGCCTAATTTGTCCATGCATGGTCCAATAAATGGTCTGCCAAGACCTGGTCCAAAACGACGTAGTTTCATGTTTAAACTACGTCGTTTCATTAAGTGAGCCCAAACCAAATCTCATCCCTTCATCTCTCCCTTATCCAACGGTCATTATTTGATTTCTCTTCTTGGTATTTAAGACCTAGATAGGCCAAAAATTGCCCCCATTTTCCCCCTTATCTCTTTCTTCTTCCTCTCTCCTTCTTCTTAGAGACCAGCCATCTATGTCGCCCATCTCCGCCGATCGGAAATCGCAACCGCCGACGGACTTCGTCCAAAGACCACAAAACCTACACCAATGTCTTCCTCTCTTTACCTTCTCTCCTAATCCGACCCCCAAATCTTCTAAAAAACCTCCAAATTCTGCGAAATCAAAACCCTAGATAGCCGCCTCAACTTCCCTCTTTGTTTCCCGGCGAACCGGCCACTCCACCCTCATAAAACCTATATAAATGTGTAGATCTCAAAGAGATCTACACTTCCCCTACAAGCTCACCCCAAAAAAACCTCACCGCCACCGCCAGCCACCTCCACTGTCGCCCTACTGCCGTCCAACCATAACCAAGTGCGTTGAGCCTCTTTTTGCTTAGATACGGCCAAGGAACGACCCTTTTTAGGCGACATGGTGTTGAAATCACTAGTCAACTCCCCTGAATTGGTTGTCCGAACACCTGTCGCCTATAAAAGTTCGTTCGAAGGTCGCTCATCATCATTTGTCGCTGCACGCACCATCCCTGAGATTTATGGACAGTTTCACGGGCCCTCGATCGGTATAAGTCTCACTTCCTTTTTATCTTTTCTGATTTTTGCTTCGTAATTAGTATTAGTTTTAAGGTTTAATTTCCATTCAAGTCGCTTTTATTTATGTGCAATTGAGCTAGGGTAGTATTGGTTTTCGATTACATCTTACTTTATAAATGTGTGAATTTCAGTTCTTCAACCTATCCGGTCGAGTAGTTCGTTGAATTTTGGTTCTTCGACCTAGCCGGTCAACTATTTTTGTGAATTTGTTAAGTTTGAACTTTCAGTTCTTCGACCTAGCCGGTCGGGTCGTTCGTTGTGTTCTGTTAGTTCTGACTTTTGATTATTCGACCTAGTCAGTCGACTATTTTGTATAGAGTTGTTAAGTTTGAATTTTCAGTTATTCGACCTAGTCGGTCGATAGTTAAGTCTTTATGTTTATTTCATGAAAAAACCAAAGAGATTAGTTGAATTGTTTATATAGTTAGTCGTACATTTAGTTGTTATTAATCATGATAGTTTAGCGACATTCGTTTAAATTTCCTTTTCGAGCATTAGCTTGTGAAATTCAGTTGTTGTTCCATGTTAGTTTGCACAAATCGAACTCATTCTAATCTAGTTTGCCTGAATACTTAGTTCGATTACATTTTGAGTCTTGTTTCTACTTTGCTAGCTCGTATTTGGTTGGAGTTTGAGTGTATAAGTTGAATTTCAGTCATGTGTAGATAAAAATTAAATACTTGAGTTTAAAGTACATGGTTGCTGGGTATTTTACTGTTTAAACATGTTGGAAACACAACTGCTCTGCTTTGTGACAGAATTTGGTGAAAAATGGACTGTTTTGGCACACGAAAGTTAGTCCTTTTGGACAGATTTTTGGTGAACCAAAATCTATCCAAAAGGACTTATTTTTCCTACTTAAAGGGGTCATTTTTCATACTTAAGGGGACAATCGATCACACAATTGCTGAACATCTTTACACACTAAAAAAACACAACTTTGAGAGTAAAAATCAGCAGCTAAACATATCCAATAACAAGCTGAAAATTCTGAGATTGGTGAGCGTTTCTTAGAGTGCAAAACTTATAAGAAATAGAGGGATTCTAGTCAATTTTTGGGGCAAATAGCTACTAGTTTCAAGCTTTGTACCGCTAGGATATTTCTGATTGATCCTCTTGGGTTTGAAATCTACCGTTTGTTGCTATTTTTGCTGCTTCGCTGTTGTCGTTCTGCTGTCCACCTTTTGATTCTGGAAAGAGCTGACTTTGTTGTATTTGTTCTTCTTTCTTCTGTCCAGGTAACTTTCAGACCATGTAAACTCCTAAAATCAGGTTGGAATAAAAGCAATGATGCCTGGAAATATTAGTAGCTTCATTCGTAGTCTACTATATTTCATTTTTACATGCTCCTGTGTGTTGGATAATGTTATGACCGTATGTTAGTTAATTAAACTGGGTCAGCATTTTTAGTCTTATGCCAAAGTTTAGGATATAATTCCGCTTGGCCCTCAGTTGTGTGGTTGTGTGAAAGGAGTATGTATTAAATTTTAAACCCATGTAGTTTCATGTTTGTCCCTTTGTTTGTTGCCAAGTTAAACTTTTTTTTTTCTTTCTTCTTCTTTTCATTGGCCACTGTTTGGTCATAGTTATGATTTTATTTTAAAGCTAAATGGTCTCATTTTCAGTAGTCTTGTTTAAACACTCACAAATGGAGTTTTCAGTTAAGGTTGAATGAATATGGTGAATATAGGTTCTTCATTTTTTTTCAATAAAAGAGGTTTTTCACATATAATTTGTTGTACTTGTCTTGTTAATTGAGCATGAGATGGACTAAATTTCTTGATTCATATGAAGGTCTCTCTATTACCATGATTTATCATGTTAAAATTCAAAGGATATTTTTATATAAGTTGTTAAAAAAAATCTTTTCTAGCTTCAGTTGGCCATTTGGTTATTAGAGTTGGACCACATAAGTCGAACATCATATGCAACTTAATAAATATTTTAGCTAGCCTGTTTCTTTTAATAAATTCCAGCAGCCCAAAAAGCTCTAGAATTCATAAGCTGGCTCATTTCTCTTTTAACAAGAATTTAACTCATTTCTTTAAAATAGATAGAGTTGGCCCAACATTTATTTGCATAATTTCCCAACGATAAGGCTAGAAAGAATATAGATTTTCGTTACTAATTAAATTAACTCATTTCCTTATAATTAATTTAAACGCTAGGCAATTAGTAGGCGCGCTTTGACTTCACGGAATACCTTGCGTAGCGTGATGCTTAACATTCAATAAATTAGTTAAATAATCTCTTATCATACCTATTAGTTTAGCTCATCCTTTGCCAAAATCGTGGATTCGCTTGCGTAACGCGATAATTGACTTTTAATAATTTTCTCAAATGTAGTAATTTCTCGAAAGTACTACAAATAATTGATTTTCATGATTTCGGATTCGCTTGCGAGGCGCAAATATGATAAATTAATTATTTTTGTTATTCGATCATGCATTCGCTTTGCGTAGCGTGCTTATGACAACGTTATTTTGTCCAATATCATTTTTCTTGATAAATCTAATAATCAAGAAGTAAAAGCGGATAGGCAAAACATGAAAATCTAATAAAACACAGTTTATTCAGAATTAATTTAAGCCAAGTTTAAGTCAATAAAGCGATCGTTATAGAACCACTGGACTCGGGGAAGGCCTTATACCTTCTCCCCGGTCAACTGAATTTCTTACCCGAACTTTATTTTCGCGGACCAATAAAAAGAGAGTCAAATCTTCCTTTGATTAGGGATTCAAATAAAAGGTGACTTGGAACACCCAAAAATCAATTCCAAGTGGAGACTCTGAGCAATAAAATAATCCCTATTTTAAAATTGTCACTTTAATTGGAAAAACTCTTTAACCCACAACAATCCAATAACACATATCTTTTAGGGGTTAGAAAAGGGGTGTGACAAGTAATGTTGTAAACTTTCTTGTTGGTAAGTGCGTGAGTTGAGAGGGATTAGTGGTTACAAGTTGACTCTTGAGGTCGGATGGTTGCAATTAGGTTATTGGAGTGATTGATTGAATTGTTATACTTGGGAATGTTTGAAAAAGGGAAGAATGTGATATTTTGTATGTTCATGCTTGATTGCCGGTATCGATCATAGTCAAGGGTAAAGTGTGTGAATAAAAGTTAAAATGCCCGTTTATAGTGAATTTTGTACGTTGTTGAAGGGTAGTTGTTTGTCTCATTGCTCGAGGACGAGCAAAAGTCTAAGTGTGGGGTGTTGATGTTTAGCTTAAAGTATATATATTTTTATGTATGTCACCTCATATTTTACTTTTGTTTCGTGGATTTTGAATGTTAAATGTGAGAATTTATAGTAATATGAAGTATTTTTATGTGTAGGAATTATCCGGGAGCAATTGGAGGCGAAACGTGTGAAATTGTAGCAAAACGGACGAAAACGGGCAAGGGGAGCAGTTGGGCGCCACGGGCAGCGCCTTGAGCCATCTATGACGCTGGAGGCAGTGTGTAATATTGATGGAGCATTATGGCTGGCGCCTGGCGCTGACCAGGGCGCCAGTGACAAGAATTTTTATTATTTTGCCCGGGACACGGTTATTTCAGTCCTAGACCTACCCAACACGTATAAAAACAAGACCAAACTTATTTGTGAGGGAGTTGACACCACTTTGGAAGCGAAGAGATTCCAGTTTTCTTCATCTTTTTCTAGTATTTTTAATTATTCAACACTTATGAATTTGTTTGATTACATCATGAGTGGCTAAAAACTCATTGTTCTGGGGTTGTGATTTAGCCATGAATATTGTTGTTTAACATTAGCTTAACAATGATTATAATTCACCAATATATGGTTGTTTCTTCAATTCTGTGATTAATTATTTAATTGTCTGGCCAGCGGTTAGGTTCTATTTACTATCTATGTTGTGCTTGGGAAAGTCGTGTATAGATTAGAGAAGATTTGAAGAGAGCGCGGTCTTAACTCTTAGGGGGGGAAATTTGTGGTTAAGATAGTAATATATCTAGTCACCGTGCTTAATAAAATATTGTAATCTTAATGCGTTCTAAACAGATTAATTTCATAGGAATATAGGCATTAATCTATTTCGAATAGGCGAGTAGTAATTCGGGAGGAGGCTATGAGATCAATTATCGATTAATTAGCAATCATGAGTGAATTGTATGAAAGGGAGAGTTAACTAGAACACAATATGATTGGTGAATCGATCACAACCCTGGAATATTTGTCTCTACTTAATACACAACAATCAACTCGTTACTTGATAATTTAGTCATTACTTAGGATCGTAGTTAATATAGTCATATTTTTGGATTTTGATTTTGGCTTGATTGAATAACAATTTTAATGATTTAGTGAGTAGTTGATACAAGTCTCTGTGGAATCGACACTCGACTTATCATTATATTACTTGTACGATCACGTATACTTGCGTGTGCGTTTGGAAGCAACGATGTACTTGATGAAAGACTAAAGACGTGACAACATTGGTGTCAATTATTGGTTCTTTACACTTTTGTTGTTCTCATGATTCATGAAGTTTTTGGCTTAATAGATTTCACGTTACATCAATTAAATTAATTTGTTTTTCATTAGAAAGCCTCAGCTTTAGGTTCAAACAAGAGGTACCAATTGAACAAAAGGACTAATTGAAATGGAAATTAAAATTTTACAAACTCCAATGAAATTAAAGATTCGCGAATAGCCTTGTGACAACTAGGATGAGTTTCGAAAATCCAATTGCTTAGATATTTTTTTACTACTAATTTATTGTTATAATCACTCCTACCCTTTAAGGAGGAATAGGTTCGTATATGAGGATTTCATGTATATAATTATGATACAGTCCAGGAGAACCACACCCTAGAATCTAGTAACTACAAAGGGGGAGAGAGCTCAAGACTATATAATCTTACATCAACACATATAATAGTAATGTGAGACTCATGTCTCATACCTTTCAATGGACCATAACAAACTATCACACTCTGCATATGTCATGCTCGACATCTATAAGCTAGACATTTCTAGCCCCGGGCCTATACTACATTATCAATGTCACCATCCAAGGCAGGATGAGTACGGAGGGTGGTATGTGCCTCTAATACTATTGATACAATCGAGGGAAAATCACACATTTAAAGCTAGCTATTAAAGTGGGAAAGCTCAAAATTATACAGATATCACATCAGCATCTTAGAATACCGATGTGGAACTCAAGTACCATACCTTGCAATGGACCATAACAAATTACAAATCAGAAATAATAAGAAAGGAGATTCGCAATACTCTTAGCTAGCATTTGGACATAGATTTGATTGAAACTTGAAAAAAATGAGAATGGTCTGAAAAATTATTTTTGAAAACTGAAATTGTGTTTGAACATGGAATCGGAGTTTTGTGAGTCAAAAACTACTCTAAAGTTATTTTTGGAATTTGAAGAACTTGTTTTCAAAATCTGCCAAAAATTGTTAAAATCTATAAACAAACAAATATTTGAAAATAAAATTTTGGGAAAAAAAACTCCCAAATTTTATTATCAAACGGAGCTTAGTAAACTCACTCTATGTTTACACAATTACTTAAGTACAGATGAACACCAGCAGTAGGAAGAACTGCTTTGTCATGTCAAAGTTTCTTGATAAATGTAGGGTAGAAGAGTTAAGGTTTAGCCAGGCACTTTAAATGGAAATTGGGCCCATGAAAATCTGGTGCCATAGATACCATATCAATTATCAAGTCTCTTGACCACACACACACAAAAAAAAAATCACAAGAAGTGAGTAAAAAGTAGTTGAAACTGAAACTGATGGAGTTGGAAAACACAAGAAAAGTGCACATGGAACATTCGTATAAAGTAGGAAATGGACAGTCGACTCCAATTTCATTGATTTGGACTGATTTGGTTTATATAAAGTGAAGCAAAGCAAGAAAGATGGATGCCATCACTTGTATTTATTTTGAGATCTTCATTAAAATTTTGAATTCACATCGAAAAATTTACTTGAGGGATAAACCGTTTTCTATCAAAGATGATTTCGTACCCCAACGCTCAAACCTCAAAGTTATAATTAAAAATGAAAGATTATTTACACGAACCCCTTCATTGAAAGTATACTATTATATGTAAGGTTAACATTACTTTTATGAATATATAGTAGGTCTGATTCCTCTTATGTATCTCACCACTACTATTTTCCACTTCACCAAAAGTTGTCTATTATATCATGTACTACCATATAGTATGGGGTTTTCCTTTCTTAAATGGTCCAGCCCACAACACTTCACCGTGGTAGAGCCACATTCAATCAACCGAAATTTTCATAAATCACTATTGTTTTATATTACTTTTTATAGCTATGTTTTTAGATTTTTTAGAGTGTATTCGATGTATTTAAGTTTATTGTATTCATGAATACAGTAGCATTTCTAGACGTGAAACAGGAGATTACAGCTAGACAGATTTTTGTATTCGAGTGTATTTGACTGTATTCACGGTGTAAAACATGGGATTAGACTGTTTTAAACGGAAAGTGAATCAATTAACATAATAGATTCCTAATATAACTCAACAAACTCAACTATAACACACAAAATTTGTATTTCCAGTTATAAAAAAGACTCTCATCCGGAAAACACCCAAAAACATAACAATCTTCAGAGAAATTATATAATACATCTGAATACATAAATTATATTAATTAAAAAAACATATGAATACATTCATGGAATATAGCGAGACAGTGAATATAATGAAATGCATAGAATACAACGGGATACATTGAAATACAATGAAAAAAAATACAATGAAATACATAGAATACAGCGAGATACATTGAAATACATTAAAATATATTAACAGAACATCCAAGTTGTTCCGCCCCAAACTTCGTCTTTGTTCACGAACAACCCTAATTTAGCGAGATAAATCCTCTCTTACGAAGGTGGACGGATGATCAAGTTTGTAAGGGGTGGAGTGTTGGGCGTTCTTGGAAAATGAGAACGAGAAGGACGACTGTTGCTCTCTCAAGAAGGAGGAGATCTATCCTCCATTGAAGAGAATGAGAACGAGATGGGGCTGCCGGTGGGTGAGAGATTGGAGGTGGGCATCTTTTCTAAGGGTCCTCGGCTGAAGCTTTTGGTTAGGGATAGGAGAAATTTGAGTGGAGAGAGAAAAATAATACAAACCTTATTTTATGGCTTAAGGGTAGGAGGTATAAATAGATATTTGGCTATAAAAAATCAAAAGGTAGCTATGGAATATAATTTTTTAAAAGGGTATTTACTTTAAATAAATAAGGTATCAACTTTTGCTATAGGAGGTAACTAATCCTTCAATCAAAGGGTGTCCTTCGCTAAAAAACTATACTGTATTGTTGGATAAATTTTTTGTTTTAAGTATATTTATTATACATTGATTCCCTTTAATTTTTCGGTATTTTTAACTTTTTAAATCTTGACACTCCTTAATGAAAATTCAGGCTCCACCCGTTACCCTTCATACCCACCCCTTTCATCTTCTATATTTTAAAAAGAAAAAGAAAAAGCCCTAGTTCTCACAACGCAAAGAACTAGCAAACCCTTGTTTCCCCATTCTTTTACTGCTTACTAGTTGCATATTCCCCATGCACAAGAACCTGAACAGAAAAGAAATTAACAAAAAAAAAAAAAAAA
>ML380844.1:0-44879 GCA_005239525.1 Nicotiana knightiana | reverse complement strand
TAAAAAAAAAAAAAAAAAAAAGGTGCACTAGAACTCAAAACTGTACACAAGAGTATAATGCTATGACTTATCTCATATAATTGTGTTAGTTTCTTGCAAAATGCATTATAGAATTGTATTTTACTAAGACTTAAGAAATATTTGGAGCACAAATTACATATTTTATGCTATGAAGACTTTATCAGGAAAAAACTCGAGATTCCGAAAAAACTGAGATTGAAAAACCCGACTTTGTTGGTTTGATTTAATTTATAAATTTAGAAACCCGACACTATTGATTTGATTTGATAATTGAAAAATTCGAACCAACCCGACCTATGTATACCCCTACTTGTCAATTTGCTAAAAATTATTGTTCCAAAATACTTGTCATTTTAGAAAGAAACAAAAATTAATGATCTTTTTCATTTTTACTTACAACTCAAATAAAATGTTTTAGAAATTAAAGAAGTAAATAAATAGAGAGATCAGGGAATAAATAAAGCAGTTAGTCAAATAACACTTCTTATAATTGTTTTATTAAAAACTTGAATAAGTAAATAAAATCAGAGGGACTAATTTAATCAAATAAACCTGTGATTTATATTATTAAATGATTCTTTAATGAATATGTGAAAACCTTTAGGACATTTAAAGTGGAAAGGACGGAATATTTAATATACCAATAAGAGCCGTGCGGTCAAATTTGTAAAAAAGTAGTAATAAATACTTCTTACTATTTATAATAAAAAATATTTTAAAATAAATTTAATTTGTTAAGTCATAAATGACTAATATTTAATACTAGTAGAGGAGTACTTGGATTGTAGTTTGATGAGAATCGTATTTGAGAAGGTACATGATTATGAACATATCAAAATAGATGGTTTGGAGGTCGTCATCCATATGAAACTCGTTGCGATTTATATTTCATGTGTAATTTGCAGGTTATTATATAGGATAGGCTTATTTAATGCGCATAAAATATTTACAGTGACGGATCCAAGATTTTGTCCAAGCGAGTTCAGTTTTAAAAGTATATAAATTTAGTTGTAAAATAATAATTGTCAAGTGGGTTCAAATAAATATTTGTATAAAATTTATACAGCTTTAATCCTAATTTATACATATGCACATTATTATTTTTTGGTCAAACGGATTCAATTGAACCCGCTACTTGGATCCGCCACTAAGTGCTCACCACATAGCCATAGATTGCTCACATGAAGAATAAAGACTACGACAAAAATTATAACGGATGCGAGTTTCCCCTCCTACTAAAAAATGTGACATGCCGACATGCCCATGCGTATGATGATTAGGCGCAAAACATATAAATATATATAAACATATTCACTCTACGATGTCAAACTGGTCCCTGCTATTTCAGCTACCATCTGCAAGATAGTTATAGTTATATTGATTAGGACATAACAAAAAGTCTATTTTTTTTTTGAAATTATTGTTAGGCAATAAAAAATTTTATTTTCAATTGAATATGAATTTTAAATTTTTTTAAAAATTTTAAAAACTCAAAAAAGTTATTTTTTCAAATTTTCACTTTAGATCTCTAACATAAATTCAAAAACATCCCAAAATTCATGTCCAAAAATAACTCTAATTTTCAAATGATTTTTTCACTTGAAGGAAAAAATATTTTTTCCGGAATTTTACAATTCTTATGTCCAAACGCCCCCTAAATTCAAGGCAGCCAAAGAGAGAATTGACATATCCTCAATTCATCAGCATCAGCAATCTTTTTCCTTTATTCCATGGTTCATTAAAAATAAGCAAAGAATTAACTTAAATAATTGCTAATTCATCCGCTAAAACTAAGATAAAACTCTAATACTACTCTTCTTTGAGTAGATGTCTCGCGTATGATTTATCCTAACAACTATTGATTAACTACACATGCAAAAAACTAATTAAAAGGGCAAAAGAGACGAAAGTCAAAGCATTGACTGAAGAGCGGGAAAAGAGATATTCGCCTTTGACTTCTTCTCCGTCTACTGACTGCTACTCGGCGATGCTCCTTATTCTTATTCGTAGATCGTAGATTAAGATGTTATTAGGTAAGGAAAATCAATCCTTTCGTTCCCACTTCTAATTCGGTGTCCATACCTAAGATTACAAGGGAAGTCTTGTGTGCCCTTCACCGGAAGAGGGCGATGATGGAGGAGATGAGTGCACTTGAGAAGAATGAGACATGGGAGATGAGTGCACTTGAGAAGAATAAGAAACCTTAGAATTCATCCTATCCATCGATGAAAAAATGGATTTTGGGAGGAGATGAAAGCCACTTGACTCTAAGGTATAATTAGTATATAATTTATAAATACCGATTTAAAAATATAAACAGTAAACTTGACAGGCTCTTTTATGTAAAGATCCCATAATAAGCCAGTGAACTTGATTATGGGGGTTTTTAATTTTAAAGTCAATAACTTGAACCTATTTTCTTCAAGAGTAGGTTTCTTTCTTTTCTTTTTCTTTTTCTTTTTCTTTTTTTGAAAAAAATAAAAAATAAAAACTTTTCGCATTGTTGTAATAAGGAATATAGATACAAATGTGAGCTGGTCTAAGAATTTAACTCAAAGTTCGAATACATGAATGTAAGGTACAAATCATGAGAAAAATATAGTCCTAGTAACTATACATATATACTTTGGGTGAAAAAATTGGATACTCCTAATTTTAAAAGGATAAAAGT
Source organism: Nicotiana knightiana (assembly GCA_005239525.1). Classification (NCBI taxonomy): domain Eukaryota; kingdom Viridiplantae; phylum Streptophyta; class Magnoliopsida; order Solanales; family Solanaceae; genus Nicotiana; species Nicotiana knightiana. The sequence continues at coordinate 42,187 of ML380844.1, read as the reverse complement.
ACTCTTTTTATTTCTATGCGGCGTTAGGTACTTGCATTGGTGCTCGATTAAACGAATACGTGCTGTATAAAATATATTAAAGGAGAAGCGATTCCTACCGAGATTTGAAAGGATATTTGTAAGGAAAATATGCCAGGCACCACAAGTGAGATTGAATATTATATTCTTGCTAGTCAGTATATAGTCATATCCAAAATGAATAATCAAAATGACCATACTCAACCTTACTTGCTTTCAACAATAAATATTCATTAGCAGCGTGGAAAGATGTATACCCTACCAAAGGCAGAAAATGTCAAAATGCTACTATACATTCAAGTAATATTGACNATTGATTTTTTGGGGGGTGGGTGGGGTGGGTGGGTGGGTGGGGGAAGCCCCCTTTAAATTTATTAGCTGGCTTTTAAGATTTGAAATTCCTAAATGAACTACGAACTTTATTCTAAGGAAAGCATGTCATAAAAGCAAGAAAAAATTGTCCCTATTTAATGTATTTCAACAAAAAGTTTGAAAGTATAGCTTAGGATGGAGGTAGAAAGGCATCTTAATACTTATCATGAGTAGATATCATTTATTTATGTGTTTAACTTCTTACACTATAATTAATAGTGTAAAAACTTTTACATTTAGAAAATAATACCTATTACAAATTCAAACAAATCATTTATTAAATAACGTAGCAGAGAGGCCAGACCATCAAAAGGGACAGAGGGAGAAAAGCAGCTACACCTTCTGTTGAATCTAGTAACTTTTTGTCCAAATAATATATATTATATCTTAAGAAATTTATTTAATATGTATAAATTATTAATTTATAATCCAGAAAGAAAGCTTTTGCGTAACTAGTAAAGTTGTTGCCATGTAACTAGAAGATGCTGGATTCAAGTCGTTGAAACAGCCTTTTGGAGAAATGGAGGGGGAGGGGTTGTCGCCGCCTGATAGAGGCAAAAGTGGGAGCCACCAGAGCTATCTCACCAGCCTGAAACATATATAAATCATAATTTTCAGAGCAGGTCCCGTACAATAGACTCTTGTGGTCTGACCCTTTCCCGAATCCCATGCATAACGGGAGCTTAATATGTCGGACTGCACTAAACTTCAAATCTTGGTTCCGCCACTGACCATCAAAACAGANAAACAGGGCAGCTAGCAATTTTTTGGGAACTGCGATCTGTGGGGGGGGGAAACCCCCCCCCCCCCCCCCTAGAAGTTCTCAAACATTACTGAATTAGCTAGAGGAATCTTGGATTGTCTTACTTAATTCTTCCATTCAATTCAAAAAATTGGACGTGTCCCTAATTAGTTAATGCTACCTTAAAAGCCACACAAAGTTGGCAGACAAGCTTTTGAAAAGAAAAAGTCACAAATTCATAATGCATGATTTTGATCCCAAAAGCTGTCTATCTACTGTTCCAGAGGTAAATATTATTGTAAGAAATGACTTTAATTTATGTCTCTTTGTTAGGATAAGTTGGAAAGAAACATTATATCAAGAAGAAAAAATATATATGTTCCAAAATAATTATAGAAACTTATCAAGAAATACTGTGGAGTTTTTAACACCAAATCTCTCAATAGTTTCAGTACCATACCTTTATTTTTACTAGATTGTGGGTTAACTAACACACAATCATACACAAAGCAAATGAAGAAGAAAAAATCAACTCAAAGATTAACGAGGTTCGATTAAGTCTAATCCTCAAGGAAGAAGCAGAGAGAGTTCTCCACTATGAATGAGAAGAAAACACAATACAATTCATAGAATCCCCAATTACAACCCCTAGATATAGATTCCAAATAGTCTCAAACCTATAAGAGAAAGTTTTCCCAATTTGATAAGGACAAGGTTTTCCTTTCCCAAATTTATTAGGACAATGAGTTTTCCTAAACCTATACGGATTATGAATTTCCTAAAAATACAAGAAAATAATTCAAGACACAAAATAACAAATCTTCCTCTTGGCTCTCTTCATCAACAGGAACAACGTCTCTCTACCTTGCCATCGACCCTCGCAAGTGCTTTACCTATTGCCGCACACATCAACCAAGTCTAGGAAACCCTAAACTTATTAAGAGACTCAATCTCTTTAACCATAACTCTAATCCGTCGATTTGGGAATAGCTTCTGGATAGCTATAACACTCAAATGCATCAACTATCTCTGTAACTGCCAAAGAAAATCCCAAATGATTTATAAATCCAAGAAGATACGTTAGCAAACCTTTGCAGTCGGTTGATCACTCTCTTCTCTCTGTATGTTGCAATGATATATGGTGGTTGTTGCACAGGTGCACATTATCATCTTGATCAATATTTTGAGCCTCCTCCACTTCCCCTACTTTAGAACTATTAGGTTGAGCTAGTGGAGATCCAATATCTAGCTTTATGCAGTCACTGACACCACGATTTGTTTCTGTTATTGCCTTCTCCCTCTGACTGTCCAGCGAGGCAGATTCATTAAATGTCACATCCCTACTGATAATTAGCCCTGGAGTCTTTTGATTTGTGCACCACAACCTATGACCTTTCACTCCAGTTACATACCCTAGAAATAGGCACTTATTTGCCCTCGGCTCAAGTTTTTCATCCCTTACATGAACATAAGCAGGACAACCAAATATCCTTAAATTTGAATAATCAGCAGGCGAACCGAACAATACCTCAAAAGGATTTTTTAACTCAATAGTTGTGGATGGAGATCTGTTGACCAAATAACAAGCTGTATTGATTGCCTAAGCCCAAAAATTCTTGTTAACACATGAGTGTGAAAGCATGCTCCATGCTCTATCACAAAGTGTTCTGTTCATATGTTATGCAATACCATTTTGTTATGATGTTCCGGCACAAGTATGGTATCTCATTATGCCCTCTCTGCTGCAGAAATTATCGAACTTAGAATTATAAAATTCCAAGTCATTGACAGTTCGAAGACGCTTAACTTTTATTTTCGTCTACCTCTCAACCATCACCTTTTATTTAACAAATGTCAAAAATGGCTCATCTTGTTTTCAGAAAATATACGCACGCACAGCCTTGGGTAATCATCAATCAAAGTCATAAAATATTTAGCACCACTCTTGGAAGGAACTCTGTTTGGACCCCACAAGTCTAAATGTATATAATCTAATTTGTCTTTGGTCTTGTGCTCGACCTTATTGCTGAACTTTACCCTTGTCTGTTTACCAAACACACAATGCTCATAGTAATTCAAAACTTGATTTTTGTATCCACTCAGCAAATTCTGCTTACTCAACAAAGACAATCCCTTATCACTCATCTAACCAAGTCGCAAGTTCCATAACTGAGACTGATTCAGATAACTTTTCCCAGAAGCTACAGCAACTTCCCCTTCAACTACACTGGCCTGAAGATGATACAATTTTGAATGCAGTTTACCCTTCATGAGTACCATGGAGCCTTTACACACTTTAAGTATTTCATTCTCGGAGTGAAATTATACCCTTCTTTTTATGCGAGGAACATGCCAACACTCAATATTTCTGATAATTCAATCGAACATTCTCAATTTGATATTACCAATCTCCTCTACTAGTAATGGATTATCATCTCCTATGTAAACAGTCTCGCTCATTTGCTTGTAAATTGCAAATTAATTCTTGTGTGGACACATGTGGAATGTAGCACCAAAATCAAGAACCCAAGAATTCTGCTCATGAATAGAACTCACAGCACAGACTTCCCCTACATAATCACTATCATCAGAATCAATAATATTTGTCGAATTATCTATTTTTTGCTTCCATATTTTCTCCTTCGGCTTAGGACAATCTCTCTTGTAGTGACCTTGTTTCCCGCACCCATAACAGTTTTGCTTCCTTGCTCTAGACTTTGATCTGGCGGTTGACTTTTTCCTGTTAAAGTCCTTTTGTTGTGTTATCACAAGACCGCCGCACTCAATTCTGTTGTCTGGAAAGCTCTTTTTCAATTCTTTAAGTTTTAGTGCATTACTAACATCTTCCAGTGAAATATTGTCTTTCTCATATAGCAGCGTATCGACAAAAGTATCATAAGACGGTTGTAAAGAACATAACACTATCACGGTCTGGTCATCACTCTCAATTTTGATATCCATGTTCTTCAGGTCAATTATAATTGAACTAAACTCATTAGTGTGAGTTTTAACATGTGTACCTTCGTACATACGGAGATTGTATAATCTTTTTTTTAAGTAGAGGCGATTTGTTAGCGATTTCTTAGAATACAGATCTTCCAGCTTCTTCCATGATGTTGTTGCAGAAGTTTCTTCAGCAATTTCTCGAAGAACGCTATCTGTAACGCTCATGAAAATTGCACTCAAAGCCCTCTCCTTCAGGTCTGCCTTCTTTGTCCCTATCATCTCTTCAGGAAAATCCTTATCAATTGTCTTCCATAACCCTTGTAACACCAGAGACGATTTCATCCTATCTTTCATACACTGAAGCTAGAACCCCAATCGAGTTTCTCTACTTTGTACTTTGTTGAAGATGATGAAGACATCTTAGCCATAGATTATATGTAGAAACCCGAAACTTGCTCTGATACCAATTTTTGTGGAAGAACGTGGGTTAACTAGCACACAATCACACACAAAGCAAATAAAGAAGAAAAATCAACACAAGAATTTAACGAGATTCGGCTAAGCCCCCGAGGCAAAAGGAGAGAGAGTTTTCCACTATGAATGATAAGAAAAGCATAATCCTTATATATAGATCCCAAATAATCCCAAACCTATGAGAGAAAGGTTTCCCGATTTGACAAGGACAATAAGTTTTACTTTTCCAAATCTATTAGGACAGTGAATTTTCCTAAACCTATAGGGATTATAAATTTCCTAAAAATACAAGAAAATAATTCAAGCCACAAAATAACAGCTTCTATTCCCAATATTCAAAATTGAGACTTCTCGTTAAAAATGAAAGGAATATTTATTTCAAATATTGAGAAAGAAAAATTGGAGAAGAAGGGACTCTCTCTCTCTCTCTCTGCCCCATGTTTGTTGCAGTCATAAGCGGAGCTAGAGAAGTAGAAAAAGTGCAGACGAATCCAGCAGCTTTTGCTTAAATCATGAAATTGTATTAAGAAATTTATTAAATATATATAAATATTTTATTGCGAACCCAGTAAACTAAACGAGCTATGGCTTCGATGACAATTTCGAAACACATATATTTAAAATCTTGACGCTGCCTCTGTATACAGTGGACTATTCCAAGGAATGAGTGATAATAGTCTCATTTTGATTATACTACGATATAGTATTTGACGGTGAAACTCAATACACGTTTAGTTTTCATTAGCATTATCATCATTAATTCCCTCAAAATGATAGGCTAATATCAGTAATTCATATGGAGATAGTGAGAATACAGTCAAACTTTTATATAACAGTCTCATTTGTTCCGAAAACTTTTGGCTGTTATGGTAAAGTGTTGTTATAGAGAACATATATTATAACATAATATAGTATTTGATTCCGAGAAAAACTCGACTTTTACAGTGAATGGTTATTATATAAGGATGTTGTTATAGAGAGGTCTGACTGTATCTATTGCAAAATACTCCCTCCGGTCCACAATAAGTGACCAGTTTGCTTTGGACACACTCATTAAGGAAATACAAAATTCTAGACAAAAATAGTTAGTGTGACTAAACTACCTTTAATTAAATATTGCAGCATACTTAATATGAAGAGTTAAAGACTTTTTAGGGATACGTACATAAGGGTAATTTTGGAAAAACAAATTGAATTTTTCTTGATTATATAAATGGACACTTATTTTGGATAAAAAAAAAATTAATCACTTATTATGGACCGGTGAGAGTATGCCTTTCCTTCCTTGAGAACCTTGCAATATTATTACACCTTAACCACCCGTCAATCATCAACCACCTGGACCCTAGTGTTTAATCTTGTATTAAGATCATGTAGCTACTTATTGCCCAATAAGAGCAAACATGGAATTAAAGTCTCAGGCACTAACGATCACATAAAATGAAACGGAGAGTATTGTTTGCCGTAAACGCTTTTTAAAAAACACTTTTTATCACAAATAATTTAATTTTCCTTTACAATTTGTGACTAAGTTAAAAAAAATAACCTCAAAAAAAAAATATTTGTTTTGCATTTGTTGAACTATATTTAAAGACTACTTTATGAGTACCCGTGTGTGTTTTGTGTATACATTTAAAGATCTCACGGAAGGAGATATAAAAAATTGGGAGAATTTAAGAGATTTTGGCATGTTGTGACAACGTACTTATATAATTAGCAGAAAAAACTTTAGTTATAATTATTGGCACCATATAGTCAGTAAATGTATATAAAATACGGCATAACTAATATAATCTCCATCTAACTAATAGTTTTTGAAACTAAACTATGCAGAATTTAATATCAGAAACCAAATGTTTGATATAATTAATAACGATATGAATCCAATAACTTTTATCTAAACTCTGTATTTGTCTAAATTTTTTATTAAATATGTGTACATTATTAATTTATAATTTTTAAATTCTGGCTCAAACTGAATTTAATTATGAAGTACATTAAAAGTGTATTCTTTGAGTTTCCACTTATTGAATTATATGAACGTATATGGGGAAGAAAGAGAAGTAGAAATGGACCTTTGTTGGAACGATATAGTACGTAATACTTATTGTTTGCTCGTTAATTGTTTTCACGTTCAAGTTTCAGAAAATTGAATAATTTATGTGGTCAGTAGAAACTTCATGAAAAATAATTATGTATCTTTCTTCTTAATTTGTGTATACTGTCATTTCGACTTCTTTGGCACACGTTTTCAGAGTTCAGTGGGGAAAAATTCAGCAGTAGCCGAACTCAATAATTTAAGATTTGCAAAAGTGGTTATTGGGAAAAAGTGGCTATTTTTGTAAATTACATCCAATGTGGTTACATTTGCGATTTTCTCATAGAATGACTATTTCTGTAAAACAGTAATCTAGTGTAAATAACAGTGGTATGGGGTTCGGTTTGTATTGATTTTTCCCTAAAAAGAAATCAAACCAAGTAAGTCGACTCTTCAAATATTGAACCAAATCAAATCAGTTAAGTCGGCTCGATTTTTGTCGGCTTTGGTCTGTTTTTTCGGTTATTTATCGGCTTTTTCTTAAATATAAGACATACACTACCAAACACATATTCCGAAGACTACATTTTTAACGTAACACTATCAAACAAATTGCTCTTTGAGAAATCTTTCATTTACCAAGATATATTGATGATAATTGAATTAAAATAGTTATTAATAATTTAATTACTCAATTAAAAATTGATTATCTTAACATGAAATAAATTCTTGTACTTAGTAAAAGAAAACTACCAATCAAATTAGAATGTAAAGGAAAATTAAATTATTATAATAGAATAAAACTAGACTAAAAATATAAACGACTAATATGTACCATAAAATTTTAGAAACTTTATATAAAAATATACATATATATATATGTGTAATAATAAATTTAAATAGCTACTTCTATAGTCTGTTTGGTTCGGTTATTTTTTTATTAAAACTAAACCCAAACCAAATTTGATCGGTTTTTAAAATTCAAAACCAAAACTAAACCAAACCGAAAAGGAATCATTTTTTTATCGATTTGATTCGGTTTTTGGTTCGATTTTTCGGATTTTTATGAACACCCCTGATCACGCCCAACTATGCCTTATAAAAAGGACTAAGCGGACGGTGTAAATATAATCTGAGTATTTAGCCCAGAGTCGAATCCCACAAGGAATTAACCTATCAATTACCGGTGTCAGACTCACTTGATTCTTCATACTCAACTTCCCAAAGATTATGAATAACAACTGTTGATGTTTCTACTGACTATAACTAAATAAAATAAATTAAACTAAAAGCTAACTATGACGGAGTTATAAACAATTAAGAGAAGGATCTAAGGTTGTGATTTCCCCTGTTGATGTTATCCCTTCCTGTTATGTTTCATATAGTTTTTCCTAATCGTCTCTATCAATCATGAGCACTCTTGTTACCGTAAATCTGTCTCGAGTAATTACGACAATTTACTAGACGCACTATCCCGAGTTACGCTAGCTAGCTTTTATTACAGTCCACTTAGATTGCACCCAAGGTTTCGTTATCCCTAATCTCACCTTTAAACCCTCGGTTATGGATCCCTCCTATACTTTGGGAGTGATGTTGTTCAACAACTACCTAAATATGCACTCTCTCCCGAGTAATACATACTAAAAAGGCACAGCTAATTGAGGGCCCTTCAATCAACTACAACAAGAACTTAGTTGAACAAATAGAGATTAAATCGGGCAAACTATTTTAATATAACAAGAAGTTCATCCTTCAACAGGTTCCACCAAAACCTTAGACTAAATAAATTAGCTACTCATAATTGTGCTGATAATAACAATAAGAGAATTCATCATAAATGGAAAAAACACAAGGAAGAAAGATGAAACTTGATGCCTAATTATCCTCCTTGCCTCTTGCCTCTCTTTGCCTTGAACAAGACCTTAAAACCTTGATATCCTTTATTTTGGGCGGACTGGACCTTTTATAGGTTAAGTGGAATTGTCCCCAAGCTTCCAATTTTACCCCCGAATAAACGCGTGTTGGACAGGAACTAGCGCGGTCGTGCTAAATGCGATGCATACTATCTCTGACTGCTGGGCTAGCGCGACCGCGCTAATGGACGTTCTATAGCCGCGCTAATGGCACTTCAATCTGCATGCTGCACCTGGACTAGCGTGGCCGCGCTATAGGCCGCGCTAATGGCGTATATTTCTGCCTTCTCTTTTCTTCTTCCTTCTTTCACACACTCTTAACTCCGAGGCGTCTTTCTTGATTTAATTTAGCTCCAAACACCATCCTAGGTCCTCATAAGAATGACTTGCTCCTGCAAAACATAAAATTCCCAATTAGAGTCATTTTAACGTCATTTAACTTTTCTAGGACAGTGAAGCATAATAAAGTTGGAATATAAATAGACGCTAAACTACATGAATCTAGCCTATTATCAACATCTCACACTTAAATCATTGCTCGTTTTCGAGCAATCCACTACTCTACAAATGTCCTTTCACTAAGCATTTTCCCCAACGTGTCACACCAAGAACATATCACAAGAGTTGTTCCTAGTAGTGTAACATCTATGCCTCAAGAGTCGACTCTCACGTGCCGTGCAATATTCTTACTTCCTTAATTTACTCTATACAGAGGTCAAAACTTACCTTTCCATCATAAATCAAGTGCCCTCACATCACAAAAGAGAGTAGTTCCACAAGTAATAACATTAAGAACAATTAGGCACTCAGATAGAGAGAATTCACTCACTCTCAGAAAGAACATTGATATGCCACAAAGATGCACCATAGGCTTGCCCGTAGTGTACTACTCTACTAATCGAACCCATTCAGTCTAAGATCAATTAGTACTTCATTTGGTTGTAATGTAGGCTAAGGGGCGGGTAGGATATATTTGGATATTGTGACAAACCTCCCTAAGCACTTTTAATACAATTACTTTCACATTCAAGACCATACTTATGCCAGGCTAGACATTCCACTATACTTCTCTTGATACTACCCCAAACTCCTTTTGGTGCAATTGTATCAAGTCACCACTTATTAAGGACTACATTCATTTATTGTCTTTACTCTTTTTTTTTCAAGTGGTTCTTATTCTTATTTTCAACACAGTGCACCTTTCTTTTTATTTCATTGGCTCCACTCAAAAACCAAACCAACCACCCCACACTTTGACTTTTACATATTTTATAACAATTCAAGTGCTCATGGGAGGTACAGGGGTTCAAACAGATGGGCCGTTCAAACAATTAGGTACGGTTTGTAATGTTGTTGCTAAAGAAACAGGCTTATAGGCTCAAAGGGGTTAACTATGATAGATTACATTTAGGTGGGTATACTTTATATATCTAGCTTAACAAAGAATGCATATATCACTTCTAGGACTGAATGAAGCTACTTTTTTCGCTTTGCAAACACACAGGGCAAGCTCTAGGCATCAAATGTGGAGCATAGAATACAATGCAATACACCTCACACACATATGGCACATGACTCACTCCAGATTGGCTCTCTCATTGAGTACTCAAGTCAGTTACAACATACAAATTTAAGGCACTCTAAAAGAATCAACAACTAGGCCTAAGCGTCATACTCTAGTGTCTATTGTGTTCAGGTGTAACAACGCTACGGGATTCTTTTCCTATTTCAGCTCATCGCCCATAAGTACCTAATAAAAACTAAAAACAAACTAAACAAAAAAACTAACTACACCCGGTTCAAGCCAAAATCCTTGGAAAAGAACCGCGGCCCAAAGAAAAACCAAGGGGAAGTTACTACAATACCTAAAACAAAAACCTTTTTGGTATATTCTTTAGACTTACTTCCCTCAAGAAAACTGTCTAGGAGATCCGTCGTTAGGAAGAGTCCACTATATTTTCTGATTTTTTTTGTGGTCGACTTAGACCCTCAAGAACCCCGTCGAATGAGATCTGTCGTCGGGACAAGTCGACTTAAATATTTACACTACTACTTAAAACAACAAAAACAAAAGCAATCAAAACTCACAAGAAAATAAGTGAAAACATATAAAAAGTACATTCCTACATATATACATGTACAATGAACTATTTACCCACCCCACACTTAAAATGAAGACATGTCCTCATGGCATTCAAAGTAAAGCAAAGTGAGGTAGAGAAACTTCCCTAAAGGATCACTCTTGGTCAGAGATTGTCCCTGGGTCCAGGTGACATGCACGACCCAGGGCTCGCAGCCACCCCATGATTTTCTTTTCTGATTTGGCATTTTGGGTGGCTAGTGCATCAACTCTCGACCCCAAGTCAGCGGCCGAGGTATGTAAACCTGCCATCTCCTGCTCCAGGTTATCCATCCTCTGACCCCGACTGACCCTAGACGGGCCTGCTACGTCGGCAACATGCTCCTGAGTAGGCAGCTCCTCTCTCACTTCCACTTGCTTGTCCTCCTCCTCCTCAGACTCGTCCTCCCCGTCATCACCACCAACTGATACCGCATCCTTTCCAGTGGTTACCTTTTCTGCTCGAAAGGCGTTCTCCATCGGCACTTTTCCATCTACTGCCAAATTTCCCGGCACCCCGGCTGCAAGGCATAATCTAGTGACAAGAGAGGGGAAGAAGAAGCCATACCTCTTAACTGGACAACGAACAAACATTTCCTCGTGCATGAGCTTGGCCACGTCAAAGTTATGGCCCGTCATGAAGCACCATATCAAACAAGCACGAGGACCATTCACCTCCGAGGTGTTGTGGAACGGGATCAGGCGGTTGTTGATCAGATATAGCCAACACTTCGCTGCAAAAGTGAGTGTCGACGAGTGAAACTTATTCTCGTACTTGTACCACTGAACCTCCCTGCCCGGGACCCAGATAATCGGAAGGAATGTCGTCCACTGAGTGAAGCGTCTACCATACGCCTCATATCCGTCGTCCATCTCTACTACGGGACCTAGCAGCCGGTAAGCCCTCCGAATGGATTCCACAGAGGCGTCCAATGGCCTCTTCCTCACGGTCACCCCATAACTCCTGTGCTCCGGACTGTTTGCATAAAATTCTCATACTACCATTGCATTTGCATCGTCTGGCTCCTCAAAGAACACATCCAACCGATGCCACATCAGCTCCTCATACATCCTTGGACAGTCGAACCGGAGGGATGCTGTATCAATGCCCCGTTCTGGTATTGACACCTTCAATTCCTACTCAGCAAACCGGTCATGAGCCTTAGCGGGTACGAACTTGTTTTTGTTATAAGGCCGAGTATCAGTGGACGCTCGTGCTCTCGATGATCCCGCTTGTCTGCTGGACAAAGCTCCGGTGGCTTGACGCTTTCTGGAATGTGCCATTGTACCTACAATAAGGACATCATTAGCACAACACAAATGAGGTGACCCAACTGTGGTTACTCAGACTTCACCTTTACAATTGGTCACAATTATCATTGTCATTCATTGGGGCATTCAAAGAAACACTTGGTGGGCATCATGCACCGGATCCCCCAATCAATTTGAACCCCAATTACCACCACAATTGCCCTAAATTCACCCAACTAAGTCAAGATATACAACTCCCCAAATACCACCACCCACAGGCACTGAGTATACATTACAATTACTGCTAAGCAAAAATGAAGAAGAAAAAACTACTACCTAACAACACATTAAAAAGAAAACCTAACAAAAAAAAATGGCAAAAACAAAACATGCTTGTGGTGTGAGAAGAGAGTGAGAAGTGAAGAGTGTGTTGGGGGGTGTAATTATCAGTGAACTTGGTGGAATTGGGGTTGATAGTGAATTGGGGAGGGAGAGAGGCGTGTGGTTTAGGTGAGGCAGATACGAGTTTGAGAGGGGAAGTGGAGTGAGGAAGAATAGGAGAAGGGGGTTAGGGTTTGGGGGAGGGGATTATAATCACAAAATAAAAGAAAAGAAAAGAAAGAAAATAAAAAAAATTACAACTTACGAAAACAAACCTGCCAGCGACGCTACTAGCACAGTCGTAGCGCGGTTATAGCGCGCCCGTGCTAGTTAGGCAGAAAACTGGGCTATGTGCGTGGCCACTAGCGCGTCCACTAGCCTGCCCGCGCTACTCTGAGGCAGAATGGAGGATTTTTAGTGCGGCCGCGCTACCCCCAAGAAGAATACTAGTCGATTAGCGCGGCCGCGCTACTCCATGCCTTGAAATTTTTCATCTTTTTCTATCTTTTCCTCGGCGTGGCCGGATTCCTCCCTTGCCTAAGCACACCTGCATATGTTAGTACTTACAAAAATTCATCTGCTATTCTACCATACTGAAAACACTACACGTTGGGTTTCCTCCCAACCAGCGCCTTAGTTAATGTCGTGACGACAATTACAACAAGTCAATGGGTTGCCTCCCATGCAACGCCTGATATAATGTCGCGGCACGATGTAGATGAGCGCTTTTAAGGCTCGCTCGACCTCTGTGGTTCAGTTAGATGTATCATTGAAACTTCCTTGGTTTCATCTATGCCCACTTACAGTTTTAATCTATGCCCATTAACTCTGAAGGTGTGGGAATCTTTTTTTAAGGCAATCTCTATGGCACCTGAGGGAAGCACTTCAACCACATGAAATGGTGCAGACCATCGGGACTTGAGTTTACCCAGAAATAGCCTTAATCTTTAATTATAAAGCAATACCATATCTCCAGGGTTGAAGTTTCGCTCAACAATGTTCTTATCATGCAACCTCTTCATTCTTTCCTTGTACAACCTCGTGTTCTCGAAAGACAGATACTTGAATTCATCTAGCTCATGCAGTTTTGTGACTCTATTTGTGCCCGCAACCTCAAGATCCAGATATAATTGTTTCAATGCCCACCAAGCTCTATGTTCCAGTTCTACCGGCAAGTGACAGGCCTTACTGAACACCAACTTGTATGGTGACATACCAATTGGTGTTTTTGAAAGCAGTTTTATAGGCCCAGAGTGCATCATCTAACTTTTTCGCCCAATCAGTTCTTGTGGCGTTCACAATTTTAGTCAGCACACTCTTTATTTATCTATTCGACACTTCAACATGGCCACTGGTCTGAGGGTGGTATGAGGTTTCCACCTTGTGGCGCACATCATACTTTGCTAGAAATTTCTCAAAGGCACGATTGCAGAAGTGAGTGCCTCCGTCACTGATGATGTCTCTCGGGATCCCAAAATGGGTGAATATATTCTTTTTCAAAAACCCCACCACCACCCTTGCATCATTGATGGAGAGTGCTGCAGCTTTCACCCATTTGGACACATAATCTACAGCAACAAGTATGTACTTATTGCCATAGGAGCTGACGAAAGGGCCCATGAAGTCTATCCCCCATACATCGAACACCTCAACCTCTTGAATTGGGTTCATGGGCATCTCATGGCATCGGGAAATGTTCTCAGTTCTCTAACATTCGTCACAGACCTTCACCCATTGATGTGCATCCTTGAACACAGTTGGCCAGTAGAACCCGACTTCTAGAACTTTTGCTACCGTCCCGACTCCTCCAAAATGCCCGCCATATGCTGATGTGTGACATGCCTGCAAAACAAAAGATTTTTCTATCTGGGAGACGCACCTCCAGATCATATTGTCAATACAAATTCTAAATAGATAAGGTTCATCCTAGTAATACATGCGACAATCACACTAAAAAATTTTCTTTTGCACATAGGAGAGTTCATAGGGCTCTATATCACTTGCCAGGTAATTTGCAATGTCTGCATACCATGGACTTCCTCAAGGCTTGTGGCGATTAGCTGCTCATATGGAAAGGTTTCCAAAATATCCTCTGCCTCAACTGTATTTTCAGCTCCTTCAAGTCGTGATAGATGATCTGTGACTTGGTTCTTTGTGCCCTTACGGTCACGAATTTCCAGGTCGAACTCTTGCAGTAGCAGCACCCAACGAATCAGGCGCGATTTGGACTCCTTCTTTTCAATCAAGTACCTGAGAGCAGCATGATCAGTGTACACAATTACCTTAGATCCAATCAGGTATGATCTGAACTTGTCGAAAGCAAACACTACTGCCAGCATCTCTTTTTCAGTCACAGTGTAGTTCAGCTGGGCTCCACTCAACGTCCTACTTGTGTAGTAAATTGGGTGCATTATATTGTCTTTCCACTGTCCTAGCACTGCTCCCACTGCGTAGTCACTGGCATCACACATAAGCTCAAATGGTTGCTCCCAGTCGGGGGCAACAATGATGGGTGTCATGACTAACTTCTTCTTAAACTCCTCAAATGCTACCCTACAATCATCAGAAAACACAAAAGGGTTATTTTTTTCTAGCAACTTACATAGGGGGTTGGAAATTTTGGAGAAGTCTTTGATGAATCTCCGGTAGAAACCAGCATGCCCAAGGAAGCTCCTGATCGCTTTAACTGATGTGGGAGGTGGAAGCTTTGATATAACATCTACTTTATCACGATCCACCTCGATTCCCTTGCTTGATACCAGGTGTCCTAAGACTATAGCCTCTTGTACAATGAATTGGCACTTTTCCCACTTAAGTACAAGGTTAGTCTCAATACACCTCTTCAGCACTCGGGTCAGATTTGCTAGGCACTCATCGAATGAGTTTCCCACCACTGAGAAATCATCCACGAACACCTCCATTATATCCTCGACCATGTCAGTTAATATGTCCATCATGCACCTTTGGAATGTGGCGGGTGCATTGCATAGGCCAAAGGGCATCCTTCTGAAGGCAAAAATCCCATATGGACATGTGAACGAGGTCTTCTCTCTGCCTTCTGGAGAAATAGAGATTTGTTTGTACCCTGAGTACCCATCCATAAAATAAAAATGAGACCTCCCTGCCAATCTGTCAAGCATATGATCAATGAAGGGAAGTGGGAAGTGGTCTTTCCGGGTGGCCAGATTCAATTTCCTATAGTCCATGCAAATTCTCCAACATGTGACGGTTCTTGTAGAGATCAGATCATTGTTGTCATTTTTCACCACCGTCATTCCACCCTTATTAGGAAAACATTGCACCAGGATAACCCATTGTAAGGCCCCGAAAAATTTTGCTAAGCAAAATAGGATTCGGGGTGCCAAGTAGACAAATTGTAATATTTTATGTGCTATAAATATGATGTAAATGAATGGGATGTGGTGAATAAGTGTATGAGTCATGTAATAAGTAAGGTAGGGTCCAAGGAGAGGCCTAAGTCCAAGCCAAATGGGAAAATTTCATAATAGGCTAAAATTCCAAAGGTACTTGCACTAGTCCACACTTTGAACGAGCATATCTAATTATATATAAGGTATTATGTGATTAATAACCTATCAAATGAAATTTATTTGAGTCTAGTTTCCAACTCTTCAAACCGTTCATCATTTTGACATTCCTACGCAAAGTTATGGTCAAATTACCAAAGGCTGGAAAAATGCGATCCTGTGTCAAATCTGCGATCGCATTTCATGTCGCATGTTGAATCTGCGATCGCAGATTGGGTTAGTGTAGCCCAGTGTTGGGCACCTATTTCATGATTCATTCTGCGGCCAGCATGTTTGTTCTGCGGTCCATTCTGCGATCCTGTTCCTAATGTTTATTTTTCCTATTTTTATAACCCGACCCCATTTTCATAAATAGGTTTAGGGGCTTCATTTGGGGTCATTTTCTACTGATTTTAGAGAGAGATGAGAGAATATAGAGAGATAAAGAAGGGTCATAAATTCATAATTATCCAAATCTTGCTCAAGTCTTCAAGAATCAAGAAAGATAACCATAGATTGCCTTCCATCCGGGTAAGTTCTACTTCCAAAAATTTCATGCAAGAAGTTAAGTGTTCAAATATGTTGTGAGGGTTAGAAATAGGCCATGCATGTGGGACTAAGTTGTAGTATGTGATATTAAAGAACTAATTTGGGTAGTTCATGTTAAAAATTGGTTGAGGGAAGAAGGAATTACCATTTTTAAACCTTGTAGTCTACTTCACATGTTAGGTGTTTGATGAAATTCCTAAGAGAGTTACATCATGGGTAATCTTCCTAATTATTAATCGATTTCCGCTATCTCCTTATAGACTGTTATGGCTAGAGGTGTTGGTGTATTGTATAAACTTAAGGAAAAGCTCTTTGAGGTATGTATGGCTAACTTTAACCTTTGTAGAATCCTCTTGTTGGGTCCGAGCATACGGTATGTGTACCTTGTTTGAAAATATGTGAATTGATTGTTCAAATGTGTTGAGACGTAAGATTCTATTCTCTGATTGTCCTAGTTGATTTCCATACTACCGTGTTATATGAGATTGTGAAAAGTGTTTTAATGTGCCTATCTTATTATGGGCAAATCTCGTAAATGCTCGAGGGTATCGATATGAAAGTATGTGCTAATGAATGAAAGAATGTTAATGTGCCCAAGTGTGGGAATGTATATAATGGCTAAAAATTGTGTGTGGTAAGTAATGAAAAAGGGTATTGTGAAATGATGTAGAACGAGTTGAACAATTATGGCAATGCCTTGTACATGAATTACTACTTTGTGAGAATTATTGTGCCTTGGGTCCAAATATATGAATTATTGACGGGAACTTGTGATTCCTTGAAATGATAATTCTTGTGATGTAATTGTTTGTGGTTGCTGGTATGAAATATGATTGTCAGGTGGGATCGGGTTGCGCACTGCAACACGAAGTAATAAGGATGATGGATTGTGGTGATAAGGGTGGCCGAGGTAATAAGGGTGGCCGAGGTAATAAGGATGGAATGTGATCATTATCACTATTGAAATGAAAATCTATGAAACTCTTGAATATGGTGATGTTGAAAGGGGAAAAGGAGAGATTGTGAAACTTGTTGATTTTGGTTGTTTCTTTCCACGTGCATTGATTGATTGGTTCTATTACTGTCTCTTATTTGTGTATTGTTTGATTGTACTTGGGATAAAGTTTGTTCATACATACTAGTACTATTCCACAGTACTAATGTCCCTTTTGCCGGGGGCGCTACATTTTCTTATATGAATGTAGGTGGCTCTATAACATGTAATTCAGCCCACCGTCAGTAGTGCCTCCTCTCCTTTCCGTCATTTGTTCTGGTGAGCCTCACTCCCTCTCGGGGCCACGTGTGGCTCATGTCGCCTTATTTTGAGTTTATTGTGTAATGTAAGGTATAGTCGGGGCCTTGTTGCCGGCAAGTATTGTATTACTCCTAGTACTCTTAGAGGCTCCGTAGACACTATGTGGGTGTATATATATATATTTTGGGCAGTGGTTGTATTTTCACGTAATCGTGGTCCGTATTGGGAAGTGTTGTATCTACTATGTATGTGTTGGGAAATCTAGTATAATAATGTAAAATGAGAACAATTGGATTTATTGTGGTAATCACACACTTTTAAGATTATCTCATTGTTTCACATAAATAATGTATGCTATAAACACGGGGAAACGCGTTGGGTAGGAAAGGAAAATCAGGTTCGCATGACAGGGTTTATTCGGTTAGGCGCCGGTCTCGTCCCTCGATTTTGGGGCGTGACACCCAGTTGCTTTCAGAGATGGGGAAAATGATTCCCGCATCCAACTACTTAATAATCTCCTTCTTCACCACTTCCTTCATGTTGGGGTTTAGCCTTCTTTGGTGTTCCCTGGAAGGTTTGTGCCCTTCTTCCAGCAGAAGTTTGTGCATGCAATGTGCCGGGCTGATTCCCGTAATGTCTGCGATGGTCCACCCAATGGCAGTCCTACACTCTGTGAGTACCTGTAAAAGTTGTTGTGCCTGCACATCTAACAAACTGGATGAGATAATAACAGGTAATATGGAGTTAGGTCCTAGAAACGCGTACCTGAGATGGGCTGGTAGTGGCTTCAACTCCAGCTTTGGTGGTTCTTCTACAGACGGTTTGGCTGGCGGAGTCTCTCTCTTTTCTAAGTGCAGGGGCTCAAATTCAAGTGATCTCTGCCAAACGCCTTTTCCCTCAAGAGACAGCACCAATTCTGCCAATTCTTCCCCATTAACCGCATCCAAATTCATAAGACATGCAGCAAGAGGGTCCTCAATAGTCAGGGACTCATCATCCTCCTCTAGGATTACATCCACGACATCAATAAGAGAACAATTGGCGAATTCACTTGGTCGCCTCATGGATTTCTGCACATTGAATATTATCTCCTCGTCGTTCAACCTCGTCTTGAGCTCCCTAGTTTCATAATCAATGAGAGCTCGCCTCGTGGCCAGGAACGTCCTTCCCAAAATTATGGGAATCTATTCATCCACTCTACAGTCCAGGATCACAAAATCTGTAGGGAACACGAATTTCCCTACCTGCACCAACACGTCATCAAGAATGCATGAAGGCCTTTTTACCGTCATGTCTTCCAGTTGCAACAACAAGGATGTCGGTCTAGCTCTATCCCAACCTCTTATAGATGGCTAGGGGCATAAGGTTAATTCTTTCCCCCATTTCACAGAGTGCCTTGGCAAAGGCAGAGTTACCGATAGTGCAGGGAATTGTGAAACTCCCTAGATCAGACAACTTTTCGGCAATAGGTCTGGTCACAACGACACTGCATGTCTGAATAAGAGTCACTGTGGCCAAGTCTTGGAAGTCAAATTTTCGAGACATCAAATCCTTCATCATCTTTGTATAACCAGGAATTTCTTTCAGAGCATCAATCAAAGGAATGTTTACCTGAATTTGTTTCAACATCTCCAAGAATTTCTTGTATTGTTCATCTTTCTAGTACTTGGCCAGCCTCTGTGGGAATGGTGCTGGAGGTCTCTTATTCCCAGTGATTTGGGTTTTCTCCTTGTCAGACACTACCTCAACTACCGGTTCTTGGGCTGTCTCGGCTTCTTTCTCAGCCTTGATCTGTGTGTTGGTTTCTCCCTGGGCAGGCTGCACTGTCCCCTCGTTCAGTATTGTTGGATCATCTATTTCAATGGGCACTGTTACAAGTGTCTCAACCTGTCTGCTTTCTCGAGCTTTTTCTTTCTCCAAGTCTAAGTCTCTGCCATTGCGTAGACTCACTGCCATCAGCTGCTTTGGGCCCTGATCCTTTGGATTTACTTGGGCCCTGATCCTTTGGATTTACTTGAGTGTCTGCAGACAATGTCCCATGAGGACGATTATTCAAAGACATCGAGATTTGGCCCATCTGCACTTCAATATTCTTTATGGCTGACTCATGTGCATCTACTCTTTCACTCATCTTCACAGTTGACCCAATAACCTGCTGCATCATTGCCTCAAGTCTAGAAAACCTATCTTCCTGTCTCCCACCATGTTGTTGTTGAGAAGGATGATAAGCCTATTGCTGATTCTGATTATTGTACCCATGTGACCTTTGGTAAGGGGCCACATTACCGTGAGGTCGCATGGCTCCCATATTTCCATTGTTGTGATGGGGATGAACTGGCCTGTATGGCTAATTTTGCTAGCCCCAATTCTGACCACCCTGTCTCTGGCCCTACAAATTAGACACACAATTCATGTTTTCAGGGTAGTGATGATGATCACTTTCAGCATACCACTGACTACCTAAGTGGTTGACTAATGCAAGATGTGCATAATTCCCCATTGGTTGTATCCACAATATGCACCTGCTGCTTCTGCCCTGACTCTTCCACCTTTTTAGTGAGTATGCTCATTTGTGTCATTAAGCTAGCCATATTTTCAGCAAGAGTGTTGGCTGGATCTAAGGCCACTGAGTGAACTACTGGAGTGATGGGTGCATTCCTGGTTGTCCACCCCGAATTCTGTGCCATTTTGTCAAGTAGGATCTGGCTTTCTCTCCATGATTTGCTCAAGAATGCTCCACCAGCTGAAGCATCAACATTTGCCTTCACACTATCTGCCAGACCCATGTAAAAACGCTGCCCCAACATCTGCTCTGTAATACCGTGGTGTGGACATATAACCAACATACCTTTGAATCGCTCCCATGTTTCTTGCAATGTCTTCGTTGGTTTCTGCATGAAGCTCAAGATCTCATCAATTTGCTGAGCCGTCTTGTTGGGTGGATGGAACTTGTTCACAAATTTCTTGACTAACTCCTCCCATATAGTAATGGAATTTCTGAGGAGGGAGTTTAGCCAAGTCTGGGCTACTCCTGTCACTAAGAATGGAAACAACAACAACTTTATTGCTTCCTGAGTTAAGTTTGGCTGCCTTTGAGTTTTGCAAATCGACAGGAAATTCTTCAAATGTTGTTAGGGATCTTCAATGTATGACCCCGAAAATAGTCCCTTGTTCTGCAACAAGTGCAGTATGTTGTTTGTGATCTGAAAAGATTCAGCCTGTATCTGCGGGACTACTATCGTTGTGGCCAAATTCTCCATCGTGGGTTGTGCCAGTCATATAGGGCAGCCTCTGGCTGCGCAACTGGGTCCACCACGTTATCCCCATTATCGTTTCTGTTGTTCACCAGATCTGCCATGTCTGGTTTAGGTTGTTCAGTTGATTGTTGTCGTTTGCTTTTCCGGTTGGCCCGATTCAAGGCCTTGAAAACTTTCTCGGGATCTGATAATGCTTCAAACACTTCACCAGTTCTCGATGAGTTTCTAAGTATGCACATGTACAACCAAGTTAGCAAACGTTAAAATTTCAATGTATGGATTGAAGATGAAGAAAATGGACTGCACTAAGAATTTTTGTATTTCTTCCAACTGTAATTGATAACACCGTTAGTTCCCCGGCAACGGTGCCAAAATTTGATCACGCCCAACTATGTCTTATAAAAAGGACTAAGCGGACGTTGCAAATATAATTTGAGTGTTTAGCCCAGAGTCAAATCTCACAAGGAATTAACCTATCAATTACCGGTGTCAGACTCACTTGATTCTTCGTACTCAACTTCCCAAAGATTATGAATAACAATTGTTGATGTTTCTACTAACTATAACTAAATAAAATAAATTAAACTAAAAGCTAACTATGACGGAGTTGTAAACAATTAAGAGAAGGATCTAAGGTTGTGATTTCCCCTGTTGATGGTATCCCTTCCTGTTATGTTTCATATAGTTTTGCCAAATCGTCTCTATCAATCATGAGCACTCTTGTTACCGTAAATCTCTCCCGAGTAATTACGACAATTTACTAGACGCACTCTCCCGAGTTACGCTAGCTAGCTTTTATTACAGCTCACTTAGATTGCACCCAAGGTTTCGTTATCCCTAATCCCACCTTTAAACCCTCGGTTATGGATCCCTCCTATACTTTGGGAGTGATATTGTTCAACAACTACCTAAATATGCACTCTCTCCCGAGTAATACATACTAAATAAGCACAGCTAATTGAGGGCCCTTCAATCAACTACAACAAGAACTTAGTTGAACAAATAGAGATTAAACCGGGCAAACTATATTAATATAACAAGAAGTTCATCCTTCAACAGTTTCCACCAAAGCCTTAGACTAAATAAATTAGCTACTCATAATTGTGCTGATAATAATAATAAGAGAATTCATCATAAATGGGAAAAACACAAGGAAGAAAGATGAAACTTGATGCCCAATTATCCTCCTTGCCTCTTGCCTCTCTTTGCCTTGAACAAGACCTTAAAACCTTGATATCCCTTATTTTGGGTGAACTGGACCTTTTATAGGTTAAGTGGAATTGTCCTCAAGCTTCCAATTTTACCCCCGAATAAACGCGTGCTGGACAGGAACTAGCGCGGCCGCGCTATTGGCCGCGCTAAATGAAATGTGTACTGTCTCTGACTGCTGGGCTAGCGCAGCCGCGCTGTGGCCGCGCTAATGGCACTTCAATCTGCCTACTGCACCTGGACTAGCGTGGCCGCTCTATTGGACGTGCTATAGGTCGGGCTAATGGCGTATCTTTCTGCATTCTCTTTTCTTCTTCCTTCTTTTACACGCTCTTAACTCCGAGGGGTTTTTCTTACTTTAATTTAGCTCCAAACACTATCCTAGGTCTTCATAAGCATGATTTGCTCCTGCAAAAGATAAAATTCCCAATTAGAGCTATTTTAACGTCAGTTAACCTTCCTAGGACAATGAAACATAATAAAATTAGAATATAAATAGACGTTAAACTATATGAATCTAGCATATTATCAATCCGTGAACGGTGGAAATCATGTTTCTAAACATTGAACTCTGAAAACGTGTGTCAAGAGGAATTAATCTTTCTTTCCGTTCACTGTGTCTGCTTTATTCTCTCTATCTTTTCCTTTCTCTATCTCTTTTTCTGTTATCATTTCTTCAATAATTTCACACCCCTCTAACTTAAAATAAGAAACAAAAAGGTGTGGATATTGCAGTTTCCCTACTTGCTAAGCAAAGTACCAAAAGGTAATATAATTCTACATATAATATAATTCTTTCGTTTTAATTTATGTACTTTTTTTTTAGTCAGTTTCTAAAAAATGATGTCTTTTTTTTTTATTTAGTAAATAATTAAACTATAATTTTCTTTCTTACCCACACAAATTTCTATGATTTATTTTAAATCACAAATTTAAATTTTTTTTTTTCAATCAATATCTTCGTATAAATTGGGACTGAATATCCTTCTAAGGTAAAACAAGAAGCAAAAAGTAACACTCATAGTAGTGGATCTAGAGGGAAAATGTGTTCATCCAAACTTAGTAATTTTGTTTCAGTATTTATATATATATGTTGAAAATTCCAATAAAAATATACAAATAATTAATTTCAAACTCATTAAATCAAATAAATTATAATAAATGACATGACAACCCAGTACATTAAACTTTCGTTATGTGCGGGATTTAAAAATAAATTATAATATAATCTCGAAATAAAACTAATAAAATTTAAAACTTGACTCCTCCACCTCCCCCCCCCCAAAAAAAAAGAAAAAGAAATCTCCCCCATTCGTACCCCTAACCTACTGTTTATGGACAAGAGAAGTAGTGAAGTGTGAACCCTTCCGTGGAGGTGGGAACAAAAATCCAATGCCACATCTAAGATGTCCATGGTTCGATTTTTTCCTAAAAAGAAACTAAATCAAGTAAGTCGTTCTTTAAATATTGGAACTAAATCAAATCAATTAAGTTTATTTTTTATCGATTCGGTTTTTATCGGTTTTGGTCGTTTTTTCCGATTTTTCGGCTATTTATTGATTTTTTTCTTAAATATGAGACCTACAATATCAAACACATATTCCGAAAATCATATTTTCAACGTAACACTATCAAACCAATTGATTTTTGAGAAATATATTATTTACCAAGATATATTGATGATAATTTAATCAAATAGTGATAAATTTTAAGTACTCAATTAAAAATCGATTTAATTTTTTCGGTTATCTTTTTATAAAATCAAAACCAAACCAAATTCGATCATTTTTTAAAATTTAAAATCAAAATTAAACTAAATCTAAAAAATATCGGCTTTTTGATCGATTTGATTGAATTTGTCGAATTTTTATGAACATCCCTAGCCACATCTATGTTTCATTGAGGGGTCTCTTCACTTCATCAATCAACTATACATATCCACAAATTTAATTACCAGTCATCACATAATATCTAGTACTGTAAATAATCCCCTCCACCCCCCACCCAAACAAAGTATACCTCACTTTTTCACATTAACTGCTATCAGTTTGGCAGCTTTCTATTCTATTATTTTTAGTAACTGGACCACAGTTTCATTCACCAACTATAGCTATCTTTACCTTCCATTACCTACTTTGCTTCCACTAAGGAGGCACGTATTTAACTTGTCTACTACTACTTGCTTTCTCAGTGGCCCTTGATTGAAATAATTTTAGTCTCTACTTGCATACATTTCTGCTGTTTTTGAGCTGTCGGACTAGTGTTTTATGACTTATCTTTTTCTGGGGTTTCATCTTTCAAGATTATTCAAAATCTTGTTCTGCATTTTCTGAGCTTTTATATAAAAATTTGAGGTTATGGAGCTGAATATTCAACATGGTTCTTGTGTTGAAGAGTGAAGGAGCAAATTGAGTTCCTCAGTTTATGTGAAATTATTCAATTCTTGAAAAAAAAAAAATGGAATCTTGGAGCTATGTGTCTGGGGGTAAGGGTTTTGTGTCTGAGGAATCTGTTTCTGCAGCAGCAGTTCGGTGCATTAAGTTCCCACAATGTGCGGGGTCTCGGGAAGGTCCACACCGCAGAGAATCTGTTTCTATAGATGATGGAATTTCCCTTGGGAAAAATAGAACAAGTGGTTGGGAATTGAACACACCATGCAGCTGGGGAAACAGTATGGGATGCTTAAGTAATCAAGAAATAGGTGAAAAACAAGATTTTGCTGAAATGGGGTATCAAGATTTGATGAGAAAATCTTTGCCCAACAACCAAATTAGAGATGCAACGAGTAGTAAGGTTGGTGGCCAAAGATCTTTTGTTTCTATTAGAGTTCCTCACAGTGCATTTTCTGGTGAAGAAGAGTCAAGTTCAGTTGTGGAATCAAATTGTAAAGATTCATCACTAATTGATTTGAAACTTGGGAGTTTCAAGTTTCCTAATATTATGCCAAATTTGTCTTCAACTGTTCCAGCTAAGAGACATAGAGCTGGTGGTTTGAGTTCTCATACCCCATTTTGCCAAGTTCAAGGTTGTGGGAAGGATCTAAGTTCCTGTAAAGACTACCACAAGAGGCATAAAGTATGTGAAGTTCACTCAAAAACAGCTAAGGTTATTGTAAATGGCATTGAGCAGAGGTTTTGTCAGCAATGTAGCAGGTATTAATTCCCAGTTCTCATCACTTTGTCCTTAAATTCTATTTATTACTGTTTAGATTTGATGGGAGTCTTGGCGTTACTGGTAAAGTTGTTGCCATGTTACTAGGTGGTCACGGATTCGAGCCAGCTTCTTGCATAAATGAAGGGTAAGACTGCGTACAATAGACCCTTGTGGTCCGGCCCTTTTACGGACCCCGTGCATAGCGGGAGCTTAGTGCACCGGGCTGCCTTTTAGTATTGTTTAGAATTCTGAGAAAGGAAAACATTTTCTGTAAGCCAATATTAGTGCAATCTGTACTTTTTTCCCAAAGTAGAAGGTACTTGTGTCTTGAATGTGATGAATTTTCTACACTCTCTTCTGGTATAGATTTCTGAACCTCTGTGAACAAGTTAATTGATCTTAGCTTCTTTATTTCCAATGTCGTATAAAATTAAAATGCTACCCTTGTTTTTATTTATTATGCTGTTGCTAGTCATTCCCTTTATCAAAAGAAAAAGAAAAGAAGCACATATATGTTCTCTCAGAGTTAATGGATATCATTGTTGGTTCTGAACTTGTAGGTTCCATCTGTTAGCTGAATTTGATGATGGAAAACGCAGCTGCCGCAAACGTCTTGCTGGTCATAACGAGCGGCGGAGGAAGCCTCAAACAGGTCTGCATTCTGGCAGAGCAGGAAGACTCTTTCAATCATATGCTGGTAAAAGTAGTTCTTCAATCTATGTATCACAGTCCCTCTTCCTGATATGCTAAACTTTAAGATGCTTGACTATTAGGATTCTACTGGTTTACTGTATTTCATTTGTCCTGATTTTTTTTTACGATGAATGGATTTTCCTTTTACTTACCTTAATTGATTTTATTTTTCGTGAAAAGAAATATAGATCTCTTCCATATTTGACGGATCAGGAAAAAGGTTGTGAACCTCTATAAATGAGGATCCCTCCTCCACACAACACAAGAGTATCCACAATGTACTCCTTTAGTGTTTTGAGAGTCTTGGTTAGGAGGAACTTTCTCTCTTGATATTCTAGTACTCTCTTTTGTGTTAGTAGATTCTTTTTATGAATGTTGATGAATTGATTAAACCCCTCTTTTAGTTCTCTTTGTGGTCTGATTTATTGTCGCAAAGGTTTGCTTTGTTAGAGGGGAACTACTAGTGCATAGCTGAATTTGATAAAGACCAGGATCGATTTTACTCTTTTCCGCCTCTTACTGTTGGCAACACTTTGATATCTCTTGAGTTAATGTGTTTCAACACTTTCTGCTGTGTAACTTTTTGAGAAGGAAACATAAAAATCTGTGCTGTTTTGGTAACACTCTTTGTGGTTCTGCAGGTACAAGGTTTCAAGGAACTCCTTTTGCAACATCATCCTTCATTTGCCAAGATATACTCGGGAGTGGCCTTCTTCGTCAACCAAAACATGATATACATGACTGGTATACGAATGTAAAGGTTGAACATAGCTCTGATTACAGCCCTCAACTAACCATGCCTTTTACAAACGGACATTCACAACCTAGACCCCTTTTCAGTTCTTCATATCATACCGACAAACACTGTCCAGCTCTCCATGATGAAGGAATAACAGCTATAACAAGAAGCAAAAATAATGAGAGTAGCAACTCATATCTAAATGACATTGAAGGATCAGATTTTGTTTCCCGTTCTATGTTCCACAGCACCTCAATAGGGAGCGAAGTCTTGAATGTTATGGACTCGGCCTCAACTTTTCAAGGGATATCAAACTCTGGCTGTGCTCTCTCTCTTCTGTCATCTCAATCACAAGGCTCGTCAAATTACTCATCTGTAGTTCCTAATTCTCACCACCTTATTGCACCTAGCGATAATGCCCATTACAATGTGACACAGTCGTCTGAAAACTTCCCAGGGGTGAGCCTGAAGGATTCAACAAGTAATGCGTCCAGTATATTCAATTTATCCGGATCAATTTCTGCAGAGGGTCGCTTGGAACAGATACTAAGAAACAACTGTGGCATCAATGGGAGTATTCATGGATCAGATTATGTGAACACCAAGAATCTACTTTCTTGTCAAGATGGTCCCACTATTGATTTGCTTCAGTTATCGTCACAACTTCATCGAGTGGAGCATCAAAGACATTCCATGAAATGAAACAAAATGGCAACACTTTTCCAGCTTCTGAATCATTTGAGCAGGTAACTGAATAATGTGCCTACCACAAATGAGAATTCTATTATGTTTCCGGGTGAAGTATGTAAGATTTTCTTTTTTGCTCAGCGATAACATTGAAACATAACTGGATAAATATCAGGTATACCACTTAACTACATTACATGGCCAATCCAAAATCTTCAGGACATAGTTTTAAGCAGATGATGTGATCTTAAAGCAATAATTCTTCTTTGCATGAAATTTTTTTAAAGATACCATCAGAGGTTGGTAATCAAAAATCTGTTAATTGCCATTGTCCCTTAGATATTCTATGCTATGTTGCGCGGACTCTCCAAAATGCTGCCGCACCCGTGTCTGTTCCTCCAAAAATACACTACTTTTGGAGGATCCGACATGCACGCAGCGACATTTTCGGAGTGTCCGAGCAACATAGATTCTATGCGCGCTCTGCAAACTCTCTCCTTGCACAGTAACATTCGCTTGTTATGTTTACGTTCTAACCATAAAAGTTATTGATGTCTGCAGATACAAATGTATGGACTGAAGTTGATATAGATGTTTTATTGACTTGTGCTGTAACTGAGGCAACAAGCAGTCAGCCTTTCCAGCTAAACAGAGGTTGGATTTGTAGGAAGCAAGTGTACTAGGAACCTTCATGTTTTATCTATTTTTTTTTTTGCATCATGTGTTGCCGACCACTGTGTCTGAGATCACACTGGGTATGTTGTTGTTTGTGCCGACCATTTTTCTAGGCAACACTCTCGTTCAATAATAATGTGTCGTCTTTTCTACGATGAATACCAAATATAATCATTTGTTAGTGACTAATCAGGTTCATTTATATATGTGTTAGACCATACACCCCATTGTGGATGTTATTGTTATTGTTATCGTTAGGAAAACTTCTCTTTCTTTTTTTCTTATAAAAATATTTCAAAGAAACACTTTTCAAATATTGCTACCTCAAATTTTGAAAATTATAAAACAAAATTTATCGATCATGTACACTATCAAATTTTAAACTCAAACATATATGAATAACCGAACAAATGGGGTGAAAAAAATTAGGTGATTTTGTCCAATTCCCTCAGCCATATACTACAAATAAACCTGCATTTGATTATCAGATGGTTTTATACTGTTTGGATGAGAAACAGCTGTTTAATTATTATTAGTAAAAATATTAGGCGTCGAACTAAATAGGCAACCAAGTCGTTGTAGTATAGTGGTGAGTATTCCCGCCTGTCACGCGGGTGACCCGGGTTCGATCCCCGGCAACGGCGTTGTTTTTGTTGTTTGTATTATTTCCTGAATTTCTTTATCGTGAAAAATCAGAAAAAAAATATATGTGGTTTTTTGTTCCGACAGATAATAGTCTATAAAATGATTAATAGTTTATTTTTTTATATTCTCTCAAATGAGTTAATGCACTATGTTCTGATTATTTGCATAACATCATACATACATATACAATTCCATCTAGTTAAAACATTTAAGTTAATTAGAAATTTTTTTTTGATTTTCATTTTTTGCATTACATCACAACCTAAGTAATACCTTAAGTTAAACTCGTCCTTTCTAGGGCCTAAATTAAATACTATTAATAATATCACTTAATTGCTTTCCTATTTTTTTTTTCTTTCGAAAGTGGCATAAAAATATAGGCTCGTCTTTAATATGGCATGTATATCTCACATGAAATAAATTAAGAAGATTTAAACCTAGTTGTGTTTTTAATGTGGAAACAACATTATTAATATTATTTTAGCATTATCAAAGGAAATAGTAAACACTTTAATGCTGATATAAAAAAATGTAGTTCAATACTTCAACATTATAAATCATTTCAGCAAATTTGGTTGTGTATATCGTTAATTAAATGATGAGCTAATTAATTCTATCTATATCCCAAATTTCATCTTTTAATCACGAATTTTACACAAAAAGAAGTCTAAGTTTGTGGCTACGTTGACTTCTAACATTGAAAATGAAAAATAGTTAGACTATTGATAAAAAATAAAAGAAAAGAAAAAAACCTTGTTATTTTGATTCGACCTTATTAATTAGCCTATATTAGCAATAGATTACTAATTTGTTTGTACATAGGAACGTAAAAATTGTACGGGGTGCACTATTTGGTCGTCCCCATTTAATCTATATCTATTTTCTTTTTAAGTTTTAATTTATACCCACTTTTTAAACAACTTCAGCCTCCTTTCTCCTCCTCCTTCTCCTCCTCAACTTAACAAGAGGAGCTATTTGCAGAAATTGATCAAAAAATAGATGATCAAGCATTCAGTGATGGTGAAGCAGCTTCCTGTACCACAGATGGGAATGAAATAGTGAATATTGTCATAGCAGATCCAATTCTGCAAGTAGACTCTATGCCAAGAGAATATACATACTCGTGGAGAAGACGAATACAGAAAATCTTACCCCCTGCTGAAGATGGACGAATACAACAGGACGAACACCAGTTACAAACAAAAACTTCAGCTCTAGAGCTGAAGCTCGACAGTTACAAAATAAAAACTTCAGCTCTAGCCAGTTACAAAACAAAAACTTCAGCTCTAGAGCTGAAGTTCTGAAGTTCACCAGTTACAAAAACAAAAGCTTCATCTCTAGAGCTGAAGTTCGCCAGTTACAAAACAAAAACTTCGCCAGTTACAAAAATAAAAACTTCAGCAATTAAAAACAAAAACTTCAGCAAATAGAGAACAAAACTTCAGCTACTATGCTTAAGTTCAGCAATTACAAACAAAAACTTCAGCACACTTGCTACTTCAGTCTCGTCTATTAGAATGTCGAAGTTTTGCGTGATTGCCTTTGCTACTTCAGCCCCGTATGCTGAAGTTACGCGAAAAAGTTGGTACGCTTGCAATTTTTTTTGCAAAGCGAGCACAAATTAAAACGTGGCCTAAAAAACAGGTATAGATGCAAATACCCCCGTATGAACAGGCAAAAGCTATACAAGAAAGAAAAACACGCGTTTCTCAAGTTGAATTATTTAAAGCCATGACACTGGTAATTATACTAAGATAAAGTAATTTTACACCAATAAAATGTCAAAATGCCTATCATTGTCAACATATAGGGTGTGTTTGGTACGAAGGAAAAAATATTTTCATGAAAAAAATTTTCTCGGAGAATGAGTGATTTTATTACTTATTTTCTCTTGTCTGGTTGGTGAGTGAAAACAACTCAAATACCCAACATTTTGAGGACTCTATTTTCTTCAAGAGTTTAATTATTCTTTTAAAAATTTACACAAATCCAAAGTGACTAATGTGTTGTTTGACCTTTTCATGTAAAAATAATGCTGAAATTTGTGCTACATAACTATTTTTTGGGTTGAAAAAGAAAGTACTCTTTCTACAACATGAAACTCATTTTATTAAAATGAGAAAATACTTTTTCTACATCATAAAAAGAAAATACTCATTTTATTGAAATGAAAGAAAATACTTTTTACTACATCATTTTGTTGAAATGAAAGAAAATACTTTTTCTACATCATAAAAGATAGTATTTTTTTGTTGAAATGAAAAAAAATACCTTTTCACATCATGAAAGAAAATACTCATTGTGTTGAAATGAAAGAAAATACTTTTTTTTTGTTGAAATAAAAGAAATACTTTTTCTACACCATGAAAAGAAAGTACTTTTTTTTTGTTGAAATAAAAGAAAATACTTTTCTACATCATGAAAAAAAAAATTATTTTGTTGTAATTAAAAAGAAAGTACTCTATCACATGAAAAAAATAAGTATTCTTAATAATATTTCTATTTAGGGTGGGGGTTGGACAAGGTTGGGGAAGGGTGGTGGGTATGGTGGGCTGGAGGGTAGGGGTGGGTTGCAGTGGCAGACGCACGTTCATCACAAAATAATATTGTGTATATGTATCAATTAGAACTAAAGCTGGGTAAATTTTGTATAAATATTTTATTTGAACCCACATGACAACTACTATTTTACGACTAAAGTTACGTACTTCTAAGATTGAACTCGCTTGCACAAAATTCTGGATCCGCTACTGATGAATGGTGGGTNGGGGGGGGGGTATTGGTGGGGATGGGAAATAGGGTAAGGAAGGTTGAAGAAGAATTTTGGAAAATGCTGTCCCTTCTTTTGATAGGGAAAACATTTCCTCCGATTAGAAGAAAATGAGTTCATTTAGAAAATATTTTCCAACACATTTAAGCCAACCAAACATGAGAAAATTAAAAAATATTTTCCTTTGTACCAATACACCCATAATCTGTATATTCTTCCCACTTACTTAGCCTGGTTTATACATAGTGATGGGATTGAAAATATATTTTTTTCGTACCAAACACACCACTAATTTGTATATTCTTCCCATTTACTTAGTTTGGTTTATACATAGTGATGGGATGTCATATCAATTATACGCATATAAATATTTTGTTAATTAAACACATTTATTTCCTAGTAATTAGTTGTGGTATCCTTTTTGTTGGTTTACGTTATCTTCTTTTATTGCTAAGACTTCAACTTCTATATATATATATGACATAATTTTTTTTTGTATTATTATTAAGTCATTTATAAGGTATTTATAGATTATTTGTATGATAATCAATAAGTAATAATCTTCTTCCAATGTATATAATTAAATCCTCCTATTGCCAAGATAGGTTCAATTGTGCACACAGCCTGCTAATTCTGTCATGATACATGCATGCCACGTGTCATAATCCCATTCAAGCGATAAAGCAAAGTCTTTACTTATTTTAATTTCAAGAACAAATAATTCCAAAGATCATGGATGAATATTAAATTTAAAAGTTAGAAATATGAAAATGAAACAATTCCATTTCAACTATAAAAATAAATTATCGTGTCAGAATAATACGAACAAAATCTTACCAAATGCATATTTTATTCTGGATCAAATTTTAATGGTGATTTATTTAATGCATAATGATTGCGTTGTCTGATATTGTTTCAAATTTAAACGTCCGTTAGCCTATAAAAAGTCTTCCTCGGAATGCTTTGAAAAAAAATATAAAACTCAATTGACAACCCAAAAAAAATAAAATGTTATTGAAAACAAATGTGATGTTGAATTCTATGATACTAGCAATTTGCAATATAAATATTACATTTACTTTAAGGTTGAGAGACTGAAGCAATTAGTTCCCCCGACTGAAGCGTCCAAGTTCTACTAATTAATCAAAGTTTAATTAGGAGCTGATATGAAAAGGGAGTTTGGTTCCTCAAAAAATCTCTGGGATTGGGTGGGTTGGGAAGCTTTATATAAATAGTTTTCTCTTTTATTTTTCATCCCTTTGCTTTATGAAAATAAAATATTTAAGCTTACCAATTCCACCCATTCCTATGGATTTTAGGGTTCTCTCCTTTTTCTCATGACACAGCAACCTCAACTACGTGCAGGTATGTGTATCTTGCTCTCCCTTTTGTATGGTAATTTTTAGTTTGTTATTCCTTCTTTGACTTGACACGAAGTTAAGCGAAGTTTAAGAAAGAAATAAATTTTTTGATCTAAAATAAGACTTAAAGTATAATTATATAAATTATTTCTGTTGCGGAATATCGTGGGTTAACTAGCACACAATCATACACAAAGAAAATAGAGAAGAAAACTTAACACAAAGATTTAACGAGGTTCGGCTAAGCCTAATCCTCGGGGCAAAAGCAGAGAGAGTTTTTCACTATCAATGAGACAATCTCTAGGATCCCCAACTACAACCCCTATATATATAGATACCAAATAGTCCCAAACATATAAGAGAAAGGTTTCCCGATTTGACAAGCACTATATATTTTCCTTTCCCAAATCTATTAGGACAATGAATTGTCCTAAACCTACGGGGATTATGATTTTCCTAAAAAATACAAGAATATAATTCAAGGTACAAAATAACAATTTCACTAAAAGTAAAATAAGAATTTTTAAAATTAAGTTATTTTAAATATAGAAAGGCGACATACAAATTTAAAAGAAAAAAGTGTGTGATATATAGGGACAGAAAAAGTAATGAAGTTCAGTTTCTGATCTTCTGCAAACATTAGGATATTATTAAGATGCTAATCCTCCATGATGAAACTAGCACACAAACAGCTCAACATATCATTTTGTCAGCAGATTTATTAGTATACGAGTTGCCAGAAGAAATTAACTGCACAAACTAGGTAGGAATTATTCAAATTCAAATCGAGAATGTAGATCAGAGTGTACAATGAGTATGTAAAAGTTCTTCTTTTTTTCTTCTTCTTCATATGTATACTTAGTTTGAATCGAAAGCAATGAGCGTTGATTCAGTCTAATTCACCGAAATTAATAAAACTGTTCTCCGATGAAAAACCCTGTGGTTATAATTAAGTGAAGCCACAATTGGTTTTATGGAAAAGGTGGGCGTTACTTTTTGACAACTTGTTTTCACCTAGTATAAACACGTAGTACTATTATTTTCCAAAGTTTTTTTTTAATTAAATGTATTTATATTCGTACACACACATAACTCGAGTTGAAATTATAAATGGAGTGTCCCCACTTGCATCAATATATAGATGTTAAATTGAGCATGAACTTTGTGGATTTCAGCTCAATTGACAGAAATGGAGGAGCTAGGGTTCTTCTGCAGAGAAGGAATATTCTAGAATCTGGAGATTACACAAAATGCACGAGGCATAGTCTTTTATACAGCTACACTGTCCGAGTCACGTGCACAGCATGTGCCACTCACTAACCGAATACTAACGGTGCTAACTAACTATATCAACAGTGATTAACTGACTACTTAATCTTTAACCGGCACTATTTTAATACTCCCCTCAAGCTGGAGGGTGAAATAGTGTCAGTTGAGGGTATTTCGATGTATTTTACCCTCCAGCTTGACTGCATTTTAATACTCCCCCACAGTTGACTGCATTTTGTGATAGTGATTGGGCACTATTGTGTACATGGGGTTCTTCTTAGCAAAATGCCATGTCCTAGTGAGCCTTTGAGATACCTTACCAATCTGAGAGCAGCCTCCCAGTGTGAGGTCTTAGGTTTTTTGCATAAATTGGCTAAGAACCTGCACCAAAGCTGATATCTGGCCTGGTGATTGTTAGATAGAGTAGCTTCCCAACTAGTTTCTGATTGGAAGTGATGTCTGTAAGCAAATGATCATTAACACCTCCCACATGCTCATCATAATCTACAGTAGTGAACTTTGTATTCACCTCTATTGGTGTGTTAACTGGTTTAACACCACTTAAGCCAACATCTGAGATCAATTCAAGTGTGTACCTCCTTTGATTGAGAAGTATACCATCTTTTGATCTTAACAACTCAATTCCCAGTAAATACTTTAGCTCACCTAGGTCCTTCACTTTAAAATTTCTGAGCAGTGTATTCTTGGCTTGTTCAATCAGTCTTCTATTGTTACTAGTGATGAGAAGATCATCCACATATACTAAGAAAATGACAATTTCACCATCTTCTCTTCTGGTGAATAGAGAATGGTCATAGGGGCTTTGAAGATCGCATGCTTCTAGTAAAACAGTTGTGAGTTTTATATTCCATTACCTTGAAGCTTGATTCAAACCATACAATGATTTGAGCAGTTTGCAGTCTTTATACTCCATCTGCTTTTGAAACCCCTGAGGCAGGTCTATACAAACCTCATCTTGCAAGTCTCCTTGTAGGAAAGAATTAGTGACATCCATATGAAATAGAGGCCAATTCTTGGAAGCTGCAACACGGATTACTATCCTCACAGTTACCATCTTATAGACAGGCGAGAAGGTTTCATGGTAGTCTAATCCTTCCTGTTGAGTGTAAACTTTTGCAACAAGTCTGACTTTATATTTATCCACTTCTCCATTTGTGTTGTATTTGACTTTATATACCCATTTTGAGCCTACAACTTGCTTCCCTTTAGGCAAGTCAGCAAGCTCCCAACTGTGGTTTTGTTCTAAAGCATCAACCTCATGTTGCATTGCTTCAATTCATTTATGATCTTGAGATGGATCTTTGAAGTATCTTGGCTTTGTGGGAGTTGAAAACAAGCTCAAATACTCCTGATAGTCAGCGGACAAAGTGATCATATTCCACATAATTTTCCATGGAATACGAGCATTTAACAGACCCCCTTTTGGTAATGACATAGTCCTTTAACCAAATAGTGGCTTAGTAACTCTTTTCCTTCTACCATTCTCTGCCATTTGTTCAGTTGGATTCTGTTCTTCTACTGGTTCCTCAATAGGCATTTCTCCATTAGACTATGCTGGTTGACAATCATGTGTTGCTTATATTGAAGAATCAGGTGTAATGTGTTGTGTCTCTAACTAATGATCTGCAGTTTCATGTGTGTTTGTAAATTTCTGCAGAACTACTTCCTTCTTGTTGTGTTGGATGAGGTGATTGATATGGTGTAGGTAAAACATGAGTTCTCTGCATTGTGTGTTTGTGTTCCTCCCTATATTAGTCATTGACATGAATAAATACATCATCTTCATTTTTAATGGGCATAGATCTGAAAGGAAATTTTTTTTCCCTAAAGCTGACATCCCTACTGATGAAAAAGGTTTTGGTATCCAAGTCAAATAGCTTGCACCCTTTCTGAGTTTCAAAATATCCCATTAACACTACCTTTCTTGTTCTAGGAACTAGTTTATCAGCTAGGTATGCTGTTTGCATAGCATAAACAGCCAAAAACTCTCAAATGGTCTATCACCGGTTCCTTCCCATAGACCCCCTCATATGATGTTTTACCTTCTAGCACTAGTGTAGGCAATTTATTGATTGCTTAAACTATTTTTTTTACACATTCACCCCAGAATTTGACTGGGATGACACCTTGAATTTTCAATGCCCTTGCCACTTCTAAAATATGCGTATGTTTTTTTCTACTGTCCCATTTTGCGGTGATGTATAAGCATAACTGCTTTGATGGATTATCCCAAGAGAAGTGAAGAGTTCACTACATTGAGAATTAAAGAATTGTGTTCCATTATCCGACTTTAGTATTTCACACATACATCAAACCTTATCACAGTCAAGAAATCCTTAAGTGCAACTAACACTTTACAAATCAAACAAACCCAAGTGTACGTACTATAGTCATCCATCACAGTAACAAAGAATTATATTCTATCAAAAGTACGTCTTTTATAGGTTACCCACATATCTACATGTATCAGATGGAAAATACCACTAGTGCTACTCTTGCTAACTGGAAACTTTAACCTGACTTGTTTTGCCATTAGGCATACTGAACACTGCTCCTGCACTGTGTTGTTTAGTTCATTCTTCAGTCTTCGTATGTGCTGCATTGCTATAGGTGAGGGGTGTCCTAACCTTAAGTGACATAGTTCTGCTTCATCTGCACTTTTCATTACATCTGCTCCTAATGTAGGTTTCATTTCTCTTTATAATATGTAGAGGCCATTACTTTCTGTGTCAATTCCCATTACCTTGCCATTGTAGAGTCCCTAAAACACACAAAATTTAGGGGGAAAAGTGATTGAACATAGCAATTCCTTGGTTAGCTTTTTCACTGAAAGCAAATTGAATTTGAAACCTGGCAAGTGCAACACATTTGTGATCTTATGACTTCCTAAGACCATTGTACTTCATGCACTAGATATAGATGACTTATTGCCAATTGGTACTTGTACTCTACTGTTGTGACTTTTTTCTAGGATTATTATGTCTTCTAACAACTCCTTGCAGGGTGTAATGTGGTGTGATGCCTCCGAGTCTATTATCCATTCACAGTCATAAGTCTCAGAAAGCAATGCAACAGTACCTGTCACCATGTTTGAATTGCACTCACTTGGTGAAGGTTTCTTAAGCAAACTCATTAGTTGTGAGCACTCCTCTTCAGTGAAAAATGCCCATACACCTGATTCTCAGGTGTTGCACTATTGATGCTTGGCTTAAAGCCTCCTCCAGTCTGTGCCCTGCTACTAGGTTGCCCAAGAGCTCCACCAAACTGACCATTCTTCTTCTTGCTTTTAAAACCCGGGGGGGGGGGGGGGAGGGGGGTGGTGGTGTACCTAAAATCTTATAACAATTTTCCTTCAAGTGGCCTTTATAGCCGCAATATTCACATATCATGCATGGTCCTATTTGTTTGAACCCTTGTGTTTTTCCTGCAAGCATAGTCAATGGATCTTTGTGTGTGTCCACAACACCAAGTGACCTCTGGCTCTCTTCTTGTGTGACAATTGCATAAGCTTTATTTACTATAACCACTGGCTTTCTTGCAAGTATGTTGCTTCTTACATTGCTATAACTTTCGTTCAATCCCATAATGAATTATAGCAAATGTTGTGACTTCATGAGTTCAGCAAATGGCCTCGCATCTTCATACTCACAACAAGATAAAGGAGCCAACACATTCAACTCTTCCCACAAATCCTTTATCTTGGTACAGTAACTTGTTATTGAGTCTGTTCCTTGCCTCATTGTTGCTATTTTAGTCCAGAGGTGATAAATTCTCGCCAAGTTTGAGCAATCAAATCTCCCTTGAAAATCATTCCACACTTTCCTCATTGAAAATGTTGCTTCCTATCCATGACAACACTATTGCATTGCATTTTCCAATTGCTCAACCAATTCCCCCCTGTACCTAGCTTTTACACATGATCCATCCATAAAACCTAGTTTGCTCTTTCCTCACAAGGCCAATTTCATTGCTCTGCTCCATATGGTATAATTTTCTGGCCTTGTGAGCTTAATTGGAATTAAAACCAGCCCCGGAGTGTCTCCAGCTTGGAGGTATAATGGATGATTGTAGTCAAGTGAAGTCACTTCATTTCCCTCCATGTCTGCTTCTTCAAGCTCAAATCTGTTCTTATTCCTTCGGAGCTTTACGCCGGAGTCCACGCCTCACAATCGTCGCTCTGAACCATGTTGAATTAAGGATGAATTTTGTGGATTTTAGCTCAATTGACAAAAACGAAGAAGTTAGGGTTCATCTGCAGAGAAGGAATATTCTAGAATCTAGAGGAGAGAATGTGAGGAAGAGGATTTGTTTCTCATTACACAAAATGCACAAGGCATAGTCTTTTATACAACTACAATGTCCAAGTTACGTGCACATGGTGTGCCACTCACTAATCAAAGGCGAATGTACTTACGGGTTTAACTGAACCCATAATTTTTGACGCGGAGTAAAAATTTATTAAAATTACAAAAATAGTAGATATGAACCCATAACTTTAAAAATATAATGGGTATAATGCTAAATATTTTAAAATTTAAACCCATAGAATTTAATTCCTGGATGCGCCTCTGTCACTAACTGACTACTAACAATCTAACTAACTATATTAATAGTGATTAACTTATATAACTGAGTAACTAACTTCAGCCGGCACTATTTTAATAATAGATATATCACATATATGCCTTAGCATCAATGCTTGTATGACTATGTTGCGATATGATATGATAACGGATATCAAAACCTCTCGTGTCATTTTGCCTTTTGCAAACTAAAATCCTCTTTTTTTTGTTCTTCACTTGGTATCCAAAATCTACATTGAGGCTGGACTAAATCCTCCGAGTTCACGCTAGGAAGTTCTATATTTGGGGGTAAGCTCTCTAGCAAAGGCAATTTCATACTCAGGACTCGAACCTGAAACTTTTGATTAAAGATGAAAGAGTACTTATCACCAGAGGCGGATTCAGGATATGAAGTTTATGGGTTATTACATAGACTTCAAGTAAATTTGTAATAATATATAGATAATTGGGTTCACAGTGATATATTTATAAATATTTAGTAAACTTCTTAATATATAAACAGGGTCTGAGCAAAAGCTATTAGGTTCCTTGACATATATAGATACATATTTTAAGTTTCCTTTTTAACTATTTCCACTTTTTGGTTCGTCCAATTTTATCATTCAAGCTCTCATCATAAAGCTGCAACAAGAATTCTTCATGCGAGACTTAGGGCTCATTATACATAGAATTGTAATTAAAAATATGCAGTGAGTGGCGTCACACACACTGCTCTTAAGACTTCAGCGACTACGTGCGAATCAGCGAATGAAAGAAACTAAAGGGTTGCTTTCCTGGAAAAAATTTCCTAATACTTGAGATTTTAAGCATGATGTATTAGAACGTAGTTAGATTATGAAAAAAAAAAATTATATTTATACTAGTTTCCCGGCACATATGTTGTACGTGTATGTCGAGCCATATGCATGTGCATGGTTTTGTAAAATTATAGCAATATCATTAAATTAAATAATACACTAAAGAATAAAGAATATAATTTGAACTTGCAAAGATGAACGGTCACAATTTAATTAGATAATATAATCTTTTTACTTGTTTTGACTTTTCGCGGTACAAACAATAATATAGCATATTTCACCTTTTTTTTATTTTTTTATATACAATATTTTTTATGTATGTTTCTATCATTCAATGTGATCAATCTGTTATGACAAGGATTCTTATTATCGGCATTGATGTCTCTTTGAAAAGTGCTATGTAAAGTTTCACTCTTAAAAAAAAAATGTCGTGATAGATACAATCAAATATTGGGGATTGTTTGACATGTGCTTTATTTAATGTTATTGTAAACTTTAAATATATAAGAAATTATTTTCAGAAGAATTTGAACGAATATCCTTATTTTTAGGGGGAGAGTTCTTGGAATAAACCCATGCTTGTAATATAGCATATGAATCCATTGTAAATTTTTTATGAATGACATTATTGTCAAATCCTCTACAGATCATCCTTATAACATTTACATAAATATATATGATACTATACATATGTATATACATGCATATAGCTAGAAAATAAGAGAAAGATAAATGACATATTAAGTTTGACTACAATGTATGTCACACCCCTTTTCCTACCCTCAAAAGATGTGTGTGTTATGGATTGCGGGTTAAAGGGTTTTTCCAGTTAAAGTGACAAATTTGAGTAGGGATTATTTTATCTACAGAGTCGCCACTTGGAATTAATTTTTCGGTGTTCCAAGTCACCTTTTATTTGAATCCCTAGTCAAAGGAAGATTTAACTCTTTTATTATTGGTCTGCGAAAGCAAAGTCAGGGTAAGAAATTCTGTTGACCGAGGAGAAGGTGTAAGGCATTTCCCGAGTCCCGTGGTTCTAGCACGGTCGCTTTATTGACTATATTTGGTTTTAAATTAATTTCAAAATAAATTATGTTTCAATTGGTTTTCATGTTTTGCCTATGCCCGCTTTTATTGTTGATGGTTTAATTAATCTCAAACTAGGACGAGTATCCCCGACCCTAGCTTACACTAACCAAGACGAGTATCCCTGACCTTAGCTCGTGTGTCGCACCTATAAGTAAAGCCCACTCGAAGTTAATTAAATTCAAATTTTATTTATTTTGAAAGAAATGAAACAAGATATGCTCTCACGACTTTGTCATTTTCTTTTTTTTTTTTAATTCTTTATTCCGAAGCGAATATTCCCGACATCGGTTAAGACGAAAGTAATTATTTAAAAAAAAATATTTATAAATAAATGATCTTATTGAATTTGTTTAATGACTAAAAAAAAAAGTTGACCAATACTTGAAGAAATAATAATTTTTCGCTTAATGTTTGAAACTTGACTAGACTATTACCATTGTTATCCTAAAAAGAATTTACTAACTTAAAAAAAAGAAGAAGGAAACTACGTTATGGAATTAACCAAAGAAAAGCATTTTCTTTTTAATTTGTAGATGGATCGTTCATTTTCTAACTTAAGAAAATTATTTACAAATTCAAAAAGAGTGATGTATGGCTAATTGAAACAACTTGGCGATAAGAATTTACTAACTTAAAAGATGAGGTTAGTGCGAAAATTATTAACTTATAATTACTTAAAACTAAAACAAAAAAAAAAAGGACTTGTGGTGATACTAAAAGGTAATGGCCTATTTTAATGAGTTCTATATAAGTTTGATCACCTCCCTTTAGTTCCAATCTATATCGCAAAACCAACTAAGCTTGCAACAATCATTTACTACTTATGCATGACAACAACACGACTCAACCACCGCTTCTAATTCAAATGTAAAATCAAAGAACCAACTTGATATATAGTGAAACAGGGCATTCATAAGACTAAAGAAAATAGCAAACCACAATATAGTATAAGCCCCCTCCAAAAGTCAAAACTACACCAAAAACTAATCTACAACAAAAACAATATAATATCTCACACGGAAACTGAAGTATTTTTAAATTGGACAGTCCTATATATATAGTTGTTTTCATCTTATACACCCTGACCTAAAATACTTACATAGTACGAACATATCAATTGGGAACATGATAAACCTTATTAGATTAACAAAGCAATTTCTTATAAAGACAAAGTAAAAACTGACTCACACAATGGAGCACTTCATAAAAAACAAAGGAAAATAATACTAGGACATGGTTTCAACTTAAACAATTTGAAAGATAAACTACAACTACAAGAGACTTATAATAAGTTGGAGGGAATGCAAACAACTTCATTTCCATTCACTTTAAAACCCAAAAAAAATTACAGTAGCATGTCAGGGATACCTGGATAAGAGAAAAGTGAAGGTCAGTGATGAATGAAGCAGAAATTCCAGCAACAACGACAACAGAAGCAGCAATAAAAACAGCGACAAATACGTATTAAAACAGCCCAGAAATCTCACTAAAGCCAGGGATTCTTCAAGAGAATCGACTCAAAATCAAATTCTAAACTCTCTATATGTTTTTTTTGGATGATTTGACATTCCAAGACTCAAACAACACTCACAATTTTCAGCTTACTCTTTTGTGTTCAGCTGCTGATTTTTTTTTAATGTTTTTTGTGTGTGTT
>ML380840.1:39496-101975 GCA_005239525.1 Nicotiana knightiana | reverse complement strand
TATTCTAAGAATGTGAATATTTTTGTTGTTTTTAATTTTCTTAAATAGAACCTATTAAGAAAATTTTAAAATATTAAGATTAGATATAACATTAATATTTATAGCAAAATGGTATAGAATTTGGGTATGGTCAAAAAATAGTTGTTCACACTGTTCATGGGTCTCGAAAATACGTATGTTGGTAAAGTTTATTTCATGACATTAATCAGAGGCATAATGTTCTTATGACGTACCGAAAGATTTTATGAACATATTTCATATGCATTTCATGCATTTACATATGCACATTGACCCATGACCAGATGGCGTTATATACGCGTATATATGTAAATATATGTATATGGGATATGGGAAAAGGTTACGGCGTTATATACGCACCACCACCTGATCAGCTGGTGTATGATGATGATGTTGCACACAGTGGCTGAAATATGGTTCAAACGGCGTTATATACGCATATATATGTATGTAAATTCAAACGGCATTATATACGCGTATATATGTATGTATATATATGTATATAGGATATGGGAAAGGTTTTGGAATTATATACGCACCACCACCTGATCAGCTGGTGTAAGATGATGATTTTGCCCACAGTGGCCGATATGATATGATGGGATGCCTTCAGAGGTTGATGATGTTATGAAAAATGTACCTATGCATGACATGACATTCATATGCATATGCATGACGCTAAAATTAATTTATGATTTACAAAGCTATTCAGGCTTATAGGTTGAGTCATGTGCTCTATATTTCATCCATGTCTCTTATGTACTTATTTATGTGCCTTACATACTTGGTACATTATTCGTACGGACGTCCCTTTTGCCTGGGGATGCTGCATTTCATGTCTGTACGTCCTGATAAGCAGGTTGTGATCCCTCTAAGTAGGCTATCAGCTCGGCGGAAAATGTTGGTGCACTCCATTTGCTTCGGACTCTCTTGTTTGGCTAGTACGATTTATACGGGTATTGTTTGGTATGGCGGGACTCTATCCCGACCTTTATGACATTTATGTACTCTTAGAGGCTTGTAGACATATGCCGTATACGTGGAAGATTGTACAGCCTTGTCGGCCTATGTTTTGAGTTTATAAATAATTATGTTGTCCTATTAGGCCCGTATGTCACGTGTATATGATGATGTAATAACAATGATACGTTACGTTGGTACTGGGTCGAGTAAGGTACCGGGTGTCCGTCGCGGCCCATCTATTTGGGTCGTGACAAGTTCGCAATTTCGAACCCATATCGCAATTTTGATAACTGCAGATGAACATAATGGTTGGAAGTCGGGATTTTTTAATTCATTCTCTCATTTTAGAACCCTAGACTCGGTAGGAGGTGATTGGGAAAGTATATTTTCATCTAAACCTTTGGGTAAGTAATTCTAATCTATTTCTAATCGTATTCCATCTATATATATTAGATTTTAACATCAAATCATGTGAATCAAAGTGAAAATTTAAGAAACTTTGTCAAGTTTTTGAAAAATAAGAATTTGAGTTTTGAGAGTCGATTTGGACTCGGATTTTGAATCTAATCACATATATGAACTCGTGGAGCTAAGTATCTTGCCTAACTTTATGTGGGGTAACTACCCCTTAGGATTGATATTGAATGATTCATTTGTGCTATGTTAAAGTCGTGCACGCTAGGTGACAAGTAGATAGACGGGTTGTATGTGATATTTGATTGTTTTAGGCTACTTAGACTCTCTCCATGCTTTAATTGAAATGTCACATCATGTTTTGAATTCTCGTAGTCAATCTATACTTAATTGTGTTAGTCTATCATTAATGCGTTAAATGATTTGTTTAACACTTACTCAACATCCTACTTGATAAATTGCTCTCATGATTTAGTTGAACTTGTTTCCCTTTTTACTGTTACATGTTATCTCTTTCATTGTTGATTATCATTTGAAGTTGTAGTACGTGTTATCTCTTACATTGTTGATTATATTTTGAAGTCAATGTTACAAGTTATTTATTTTGTTGCTATTATTCTTATGTGAAATCATGTAATCTTTTCCATTATGAGTAAGTTGTACTTGGTTCGTGGTTACACTTACCTTTCTTATTGACAATTTTTTTGTGT
This sequence comes from Nicotiana knightiana, assembly GCA_005239525.1. Lineage (NCBI taxonomy): Eukaryota > Viridiplantae > Streptophyta > Magnoliopsida > Solanales > Solanaceae > Nicotiana > Nicotiana knightiana. Next base: position 99,870 of record ML380840.1, on the reverse strand, counting down.
TGAAGTTGTGAAAGTTGTATCACTTTGAGGCTAAGTTGGTAATTGTTGAGACATCTTCCTTCATGATGAGAATTTTACATTAGTTGTTATTGTTGATATTCTTGTACACATTATGGTGGAGCCATGGGCTATTGTTGTGGAAATATTGATATTGTTGATTGTTTGCAAGTTGTGATATATGGGCACTTGTCGTGCGAGTTGTTAAGGGAATTACGTGAAGTCACGCGGCATCATAAGGCGAGCTAAAATATATGTAGATATTTCAATAAAACTATTTTCAAAACCAATTTAAATGTAAGGCTCACGCGGCGGTATAAGGATAGACAAAGAATTGAGAAATATTAATACGATGTTCTACTTCGGTTGTGATTCTTGATTTATACAAGGCGGTACCTAGATTGTGGTTCTTTTTGTACACGAGGCAGTACCTCGTTGTGATTCTTGTTGTTTATCTCATGCTTCAAAGAGTTTTGGTGGGAACATTTCTTGTTTTTTTGTTTTCCCTTCTTCTGTCTGTTATTGTCTGTATATGTGTCATGACTTGGAATTCCCACCTTCAGGACCGTGATGGCGCCTAACATTTCACTTGCTACGTAAGCCAATGTTAGAGGATCTTTAAGCGAATTTCAATTAATTTTGATAGCTAAAACAATTAAGCCGAACTGAAAACTAATATTGACTGAGAAATAACATAAACATCATAAGTACAACCCAGATCTGGAATCATAATTCACGAGCTTCTAGGGTCTCTACAAATAGGGTTTCAAATACATACAACTGTCTTGAATGAAAAGAATAGTGAAATAGGCGAAATGGAAGGGTACTTCACGATCTCCGGATGCTGGCAGAACTATCTCGATTCTCAAAAAGCAAATCCGAGCTAAAACGCCTCACAGACAGCTGGGACCAGTACCAAAATCTTCAAAATAAGTGCAAAGTGTAGTATGAGTACAACCAACCCAATGTACTCTGTAAGTTTCGAGCCTAACCTCGGCGAGGTACTGACGAGGCTATGACAAGAGACCCACGTAAAATAAACATGTGCAGATAACAATATATGTACAACACAGTAACAAATAAAAACTAAACATGTGATTTTGGGATGGAACGTGCAAAAGGGGATACAAGATACGATAAATACTACAGGGAATGATAACAAGAAATAGTCAATAAGCCTTTAATTCGGCAAGACGAATAAACATAATGAACAAAACTGCACGGCATCACCCTTTGTGCTTTTACTCTCAACCTCAGTGTGAAACAATAATAACTGCACGGCATCACCCTTCGTGCTTTTACTCTCACTTTCATCATAATCAATAGATACGACACGGCATCACCCTTCATGCACTAACACCCTCATATGGCACGGCATTACCCTTTGTGTGTTAACACTCTCCCTTACCATATAACAGTGAGCATAAACCAAAAGGGAGACAAAATAAGCTAGAATATGCCTCACATAACCAATGTTTCCCTAATACCAACCTCGACTTCGGAAAACAATACTCAATTATCTCAAATAGCTCATATATGTAAAAAGAACGATCAATTTAGTAATTAACTAGTCTAAGCATGGATATCATTATCAATGAAGAAATAAATTGCAAAAAAATTAGTTTCACTGCATGCTTTGACCCAACAACATTGCATAAATACTCATCACCTCACGCTTACACTGTACATCTAAACATGTAGCAAATAGGTAAACAAGTCCTAATCCCTCAAGTCAAGGTTAACCACGACACTTACCTCTCTCCAAAGACCAACTCAAAGCTCTAACGAGGCCTTTCCCCTGGAATCCATCTCCAAACCACTCGTAATTGACTCAATAATATCAAATGTTGATAAAGGAATCAATTAAAATGAATAAATTTAGAATTTCCAAACTTTCCCCCAAAAGTGAAAAGATTAACCTCGGACCCACTTGGTCAAAACTCTAGGTTCGTACCAAAATCCATTTACCCATTAACCCCCAAGCCCGATTATGCAATTTATTTCGAAATTCGACCTCAATTTGAGTTCTAAATCCTTAATTTACAAAAAACAAAACCCCAATTATTCCTAAAACCCTTGTTTTCTACTATGGAAGAACAACTATTAGGGCTAGATATTAAAGGGTGATGTTAGAAATGGAATAAAATGAGTTAAAGTGCACAAACCTATGAATTGGTTTTGAGTTTTCTCTTCGAAATCGCCTCTAGGCCGAGCTCAAATAGAAGGTTTATGAAAAATGGGAGAAATCCCATTTTGAAACTGTTTTATATCACTAGCATCAGGTGTTCATTGCATTCGTGTGAATCCAGACGCATTCGCAAAGAGCATGGCCTAAATGGCTTACACGATATGGTCACTACGAGTTCCTTGTGATGTCATTTGGGTTGACCAATGCCCCATCAACATTTATGCACCTGATGAATAGTGTATTCGAGCCATATCTTTATTCATTCATCATTGTGTTTGTTGACGACATCTTGGTGTACTCTCGCAGTAAGGAAGATCATGAGCAGCATTTGACGATCTAGCTCCAAACCTTGAGAGAGAAGAAGTTGTATGCAAAATTCTCAAAGCGTGAATTCTTGCTTGATTTGGTGGACTTTTTAGGTCATGTGGTATCAAGTAAGGGATCAAGGTAGATCCGAAGAAGATTGAAGCAGTGCAGAGTTGGCCCAGATCGTCTTCAACTACCGAGATTTGGAGCTTCCTTGGTTTGGCAAGGTATTATCTCCATTTTGCTGAGGGTTACTCCTCTATTGATGCACCTATGACTAGACTTACCCAAAAGGGTTATCTTTTTGGATGGTACGAGGAGCATGAGGTGAGCTTTCAAAAGCTCAAGACTGCTTTGACTGCAGCCCTAGATTTGGGGTTGCCTACGGGCTCAGGGTCTTATACTGTGTATTGTGATGCATCACATGTTGTCCTTGGCACTGAGTTGATACAAGACGATAGGGTAATTGCCTACGCATCTAGACAGATAAAGACCCATGAGAAGAATTATCGGGTTCATGACTTGGAGTTAGAAACCATAATTCATGCATTAAAGATTTGGCGGCACTACTTGTACGGTGTCGCTTGTGAGGTCTTTACCAACCACAAGAGTCTACAACATTTGTTCAAATAGAAAGATCTTAAATTGCGGCAGTGGAGGTGGTTAGAGTTACTTAACGACTATGATATCACCATTTTACATCATCCCGGGAACGCCAATGTGGTGGCCGATGCTTTGAGTCGAAAGGCAGAAAGCTTGGGCAGTTTAGCATATCTACCGCCAATGAAGAGGCCATTAGCATTAGTTGTTCAGGACTTGGTCAATCAGTTTGTTAGATTGAATATTTTAGAGCCCAGTTTGATATCTTTCTTGCGTGTTTTCTCGGTCTTCTATATACGATCACATCATAGAGCGTTAGTATGAAGACCCTCATTTGCTTGTCCTTAAGGACACGGTTCAGCATGGCGATGCCAAAGAGGTTTCTATTTGGGATGAAAGTATGTTGCGGATGTAGGGCCGATTATGTGTATCCAATGTGGATGGGTTACATGAGTTGATTCTTCAGGAGGCCCACAGTTCGTGTTACTCCATTCATCTTTGTGCCGCTAAGATATATCAGATTTTTAGGCAGCACTATTGGTGGAGGAGAATGAAGAAATACATAGTGGAGTATGTAGCTCGGTGCCTAAACTGTCAGCAAGTGATGTATGAGCATCGAAAGCCGGGAGATTTTCTTTAGAGACTTTAGATTCCTGAGGGTTCACAATTTCGATAACTGCAGATGAACAAAATGGTTGGAAGTCATGATTTTTTCATTCATTCTCTCATTTTAGAACCCTAGACTCGGTTGGAGGTGATTGGAAAAGGGGATTTTCATCTAAACCTTTGGGTAAGTAATTCTAATCTATTTCTAATCATATTACATCTATATATCCTAGATTTTAACATCAAATCATGTGAATCAAAGTGAAAGTTTAAGAAACTTTGTCAAGATTTTGAAAAATAAGAATTTGAGTTTTGAGAGTCGATTTGGACTCGGATTTTGAATCTAATAACATATATGAACTCGTGGAAGTAAGTATCTTTCCTAACTTTATGTGGGGGAAATACCCCTTAGGATTGATATTGATTGATCCATTTGTGCTATGTGAAAGTCGTGCACGCTAGGTGACAAGTAGATACACGGGTTGTACGTTGTATTTGATCGTTTTAGGCTACTTAGACTCTCTCCATGCTTTACTTGAAATGTCACATCATGTTCTGAATTCTGGTAGTCAATATACACTTAATTGTGTTAGTCTATCCATAATGCCTTAAATGATTTGTTTAACACTTGTTCAACATCTTACTTGATAAATTGCTCTCATGCTTTAGTTGAACTTGTTGCCCCTTTTATTGTTACATGTTATCATTTTCGTTGTTGATTATCATTTGAAGTCATAGTACGTGTTATCTCTTTCTTTGTTGATTATATTGTTAAAAGTTATTTCTTTTGGTTTGTATTATTCTTATTTGAAGTTATGTTATCTTTTCCATTGTGAGTTAGTTGTACTTGGTTCGTGGTTACACTTATCTTTCTTATTGTCAAGTTATTTTTGTTGAAGTTGTGAAAGTTGTATCACTTTGAGGCGAAGTTGGTAATTGTTGAGATATCTTCCTTGATGATGAGAATTTTACATTCGTTGTTATTGTTGATATTCTTGTACACATTGTGGTGGAGCCATGGTCTATTGTTGTGGAAACATTGATATTGTTGATTGTTTGCAAGTTGTGATATATGGGCACTTGTCGTGCGAGTTGTTAAGGGAATTACGTGAAGCCACGCGGCATCGTAAGGCGAGCTAAAATTCTTGTAGCTATTTCGATAAAATTATTTTCAAAACCAATTTAAATGTAAGGCTCACGTGGCGGTATAAGAAAAAACTAAGAATTGAGAAATGTGAATACGATGTTGTACTTCGGTTGTGATTCTTGATTTATACAAGGATGTACCTAGATTGTGGTTCTTGTTGTACACGAGACAATACCTCGTTGGGATTCTTGTTGTTTATCTCATGCTTCAAAGAGTTTTGGTGAGAACATCTCTTATTCTTTTGTTTTCCCTTCTTCTGTCAATTATTGTCTGTATATGTGTCATGACCTGGAATTCCCACCTTCAGGACCGTGATGGCGCCTAAAATTTCACTTGCTACGTAAGCCAATTTTAAAGGATCTTTAAGCCAATTTCAATTAATTTTGATAACTAAAAACAATTAGGCCGAACTGAAATTTAATACTGACTGAGAAATAACATAAACATCATCAATATATAAGTACAACCCAGACCTGGAATCATAATTCACGAGCTTCTAGAGTCTCTACAAACAGGGTTTCAAATAGATACAACTGTCTTGAGTGAAAAGAATAGTAAAATAGGCGAAATAGAAGGGTACTTCATGATCTGGACACCAGCAGAACTACCTCGAGTTTCCAAAAGCAAATCCGAGCTAAAACGCCTCACTAACAGCTGGGACCAGTACCAAAATCTCCACAAGAAGTGCAGAGTGTAGTATGATTACAACCAACCCAATGTACTCCGTAAGTTTTGAGCCTAACCTCGACGAGGCTATGACAAGACACCCAAGTAAAATAAACATGTGCAGATAACAATATACACAATAACAAACAAAAACTAAACATGTGATTTTAGGAGGGAGCGTGCGAAAGGGGGTACAAGATACGATAAATACTACAGGGAATGATAACAAGAAATAGTCAATAAGCCTTTAATTCGGCAAAAGGAATAAACATAAGGAACAAAACTGCACGGCATCACCCTTTGTGCTTTTACTCTCAACCTCATTGTGAAACAATAATAATTGCACGGCATTTCGTGCTTTTACTCTCACTTTCATCATAATCAATAGATACGACACGGCATCACCCTTTGTGCGTTAACACTCTCATATGGCACGGCATCACCCATTGTGCGTTAACACTCTCCCTTACCATATAACATTGAGCATAAACAAAAGGGAGACAAAATAAGCTAGAACATGCCTCACATAACCAATGTTTCCACAATACCTACCTCGACTTCGGAAAATAATACTCAATTATCTCAAATAGCTCATAAATGTGAAAAGAACGATTAATTTAGTAATTAACTAGTCTGAGTATGGATATCATGATCAAAGAAAGAAAGAAAGAAATTTCAAGAAAATAATTTCCACCGCATGCTTTGACCCAACAACAATGCATAAATACTCATCACCTCACGCTTACATTGTACATCTAAACATGTAGCAAATAGGCAAACGAGTTCTAATCCCTCAAGTCAAGGTTAACCACGACACCTACCTCTCTCCAAAGACCACTCAAAACTCTACTGAGACCTTTCCCCTGGAATTCGTCTCCAAACCACTCGTATCTAACCACAATTGACTCGATAATATCAAATATTGCTAAAGGAATCAATTACAATGCATAAATTTAGAATTTCCAAACTTTTCCCCAAAAAGTCACAAAATTAACCCCGGACCCACTTGGTCAAAACTCTAGGTTCGTACCAAAATCCATTTATCCATTCAGCCCCCAGCCCGATTATGCAATTTGTTTCGAAATCCAACCTCAATTTAAGGTCTAAATCCTTAATTTAAAAAAAAACCCCAATTCTTCCTAAACCCCTAGTTTTCTACCATGAAAGAACAAATATTAGGGCTAGAAATTAATGGTTGATGTTAGAAATGGAAGAAAATGAGTTAAAGTGCACAAACCTATGAATTGGTGTTGAGTTTTCTCTTCGAAATCGCCTCTAGGCTGAGCTCAAATAGAAGGTTTATGAAAAATGGGAGAAATCCCGTTTTGAAACTGTTTTATATCACTGGTGTCAGGTGTTCATTACATTCGTGTGAATCCTGACGCATTCGTGAAGAGCATGGCCTAAATGTCTTACACGATCGGGAGTAACTCCATGCGTTCCTGAAGGTCTAGCCCACCTCACCTCCACGTTCGCGAGATGCTCACGTTCGCATAGAGTTACCTCAACTCCCCTTGCCTAGTCCATCTAACACTACACATTCGCGTGTGACTGGTCGCGTTCGCGTAGACAAAACCCCCTAATGCTCCGCGTTCGCAACCAAGTTCTCGTGTTTGCGTCGGACAAAACCTCCCCAGTCCCAGATTCCCCTTCGCTATCGCAAAGCACAACACACCTGATGACAGCTGAAGCTCAAAACCCAGATTTTTCTAAGTTCAAATGGTCCGTAGACTATCTGCAACTCAGTCGAGTCCTGGGGACTCCAAACCATATATGCACACAAGTCCAAAACCCTCTAACGAACTCGCTTTCGTGATCAAAACACCAAATAACACCTAGAACTAGAAATCAGACACCAAACCAAATGAAATTTTCAAGAAAACTTTAGATTGCTATTTTAACAACCGGACTTCCGAATCACATCAAACCAACTCTGGTTCTCACCAAATTTGACAGACAAGTAATATATATAGTAATAAACCTATACGGGTTTCGAAACCAAAATACGGACCCGGTATCAACAAAGTCAAACCTTCGAAGTCATTAATCCTTTAAACTTCAATTTTTCAACAAACTACGAAAACTCGAGCTAGGGACCTCACAATTCGATTACGGGCATACGCCCAAGTCCCAAATCATGATACGGACCCACCGAGACCGTAAAAATATGGATCCGGGCCAGTTTGCTCAAAACGTTGACCGAATTAAACTCGAATAGATTTTAAAGGCAAAATCTCATATTTTATCAATTTTTAACATAAAAGCTTTCCAGAAAAATACCCGAATTGTGTACGCAAATCGAGGAAGGTTAAAATGAGATATTAGAGGCTTCAAAACACTGATTTAACGTTTAAAACTCTAGATGACCTACCGAATCATCACAATATGATCATCGTGGTTCTCTTTAATTGATATCTTTATGCTATTCCCATGCTTACAGATCCAGTACTAGTTCATGCTATTCATTTGTTTCATATTAGTTATTTCTCTGCCTTCTATTATTTATCCTTATTATGTTTTCATACTGATTATTTACATCCTAGTAGGTGTCTTGACCCGGCCTCATCACTACTCTACCGAGGTTAGGCTTGATACTTATTGGGTACCCTTGTGGTGTCACGGCCCAAAATCGAGTAAGGTCGTGATGGCGCCAGACACCACTGTCGGGCAAGCCAATCATTTAAATAGTTAATAAAATCTTTATTTTAAAATTCTTGAAGTCATTCCTTTTTCAATTTCTCATATATAATTAGCAAACTTCCACTAGGTAAACAATAATATCTTAACAAATTTAAACAGTGAATAAATCCCGTAATTATCCTAGAACCCAGTGTCATAAGTGCATGAGAAAATTTTCTAGGAATTATACATGTACTACAATAGTTGTCCGGAATACAAACTGGACAAGGAATTTAAAATAATATACAATACATCTGAGGAAGACTCTGCCGGTTGCGGGTCGTCTCTGAATGATGCAGCTCGTCTAAGTCTCTAAGTCAGCCACATCACTGCGTCAAGCAGGGCCACTAGCTATGAACGTACATGTGCAATAAAAATGCACATCAAGTGTAGTATGAGTACGAAAACAATGTGTACTCATTAAGAATCCCGCCTAACCTCGAAGAGGTAGTGACGAAAGGTCGACTTTGACACTTACTAGAGGTCAAATTAATATAATAAAGGGTGACACTAAGCATGGCTATCGTAGGCAACTTAACAAGTAGCAACATGAAATAGCAACTTCTTTCACATTTAATATTCTTAAATCCTCACCATTTTAGTTGACAATTTAAAATCTCCAGGCCAGTAATCAAGTAAAAATCACAGCAAGTACGAGTAAATATCATGCGCAAGCAATGTCGAAGGTCGAACGGCCTGAACCAACATAAATGTAAAATGTGCACTGCCGAAGGGTCGAACGGCGCGAACCATAGATGCATCTATTAACCCGCTGTGGCGTACAACCCGATCTCATGAGAGTAGTGGAAGAAAACACCCCGCTCGGGGAATATAAATTGCGAAGCGGTCAGACACAGTCATGCACATTCAAACAGTCCACCCCGACTGCATCGGGAAAACAAATACAAAAGTAAATGACAAATTTCTCTTTTAAAGGTCACAAAAATAGTATTTAAATCTTTTCCAGAAATCCATCTTTTAACAAGTTCGGTAAGGTTTAAACACTTTATTTTCATCAATAAGATTACAAATACGGCAAATAAAACATGCTTTTGGGTCCTAGACTACCCGAATATAAGCATAATAGTAGCTACGCACGGACTCCCATAACCTTGTGTATACGTAGCCCCCACAAATAGTAGCACATATTTAATTATTTCACCTATGGGGAAAATTCCCCCTTATAAGGTTAGAATGGAGACTTACCTCGCTCGGAAGATTCATAACCGGCCTCCAAGCCCTTCCGACGACTCAAATTGATGCACAACGCCCCAAAACTATCCAAATAACGGGCAACCCAATGAAAATATACTCTAATACTTATAATAATTCAATTTATATGAATTCCTAACTCCGCTCGAAAAGTTGACAAAATTACCCTCGAGCCCACGTACCCGGATTCTGAAATATTTAGGAAGATAATGATTACCCATCGCCTTATTAACTCAAATATATAATTTACTCTAATTTCATGCTCAAATTCGTGGTTAAAATCAAGAAGACACATATTCTAGGTCTTTGTTCAAAAAGCCCAAATTTCCACTAATTTTCATGACCAAATCTATATACAACCTTGTATTTTAACTTGAGATGAGTAGAAACAACTTACCTTGACATAGATGACGAAAATCCCCACTTGAAGCTCTCCAAAAATCGCCCAGCCCCGACCTTTGCACATGCGGCCTCCAGCCTCGCACCTACGCGCCCGCAGGTGCGCCCAAGCACCCGCACCTGTGGTTTCCCCAGCTCCAACCAAAACTCGCACATGCGAGCCATTCGTTGCATCTGCGCCTTCGCATGTGCGGAAATAGCACCGCACTTGCACGCCCCAACCAAGCCAGCCTCTTCCGCATCTGTAACACAAAAGCCGTACATGCGGCTCCGCACCAGCGGCCCAAGCCCCGAAGGGCCGGTCACACCAGATTACAGCAGCCTCAACTCTTTCTCAAGTTCCAAATTCGATCCATCAACAACCCGGAATCCACCCAAGGCCTCCCAGACCCCGTCCAATCACACCGACCTGTTCCAAAACATAATGCAGACCTGCTCGAGGCCTCAAATCACATCAACCAACATCGAAACAATGGATTGCAACTCGATTCAATCTTTATGAACTTTGAAATTTCCAACTCCCACATTCGTTGCCGAAACCTATCAAATCATGTCCGATTGACCCCCAAAGTTTTCACACTAGTCACATTCAACATTATGGACCTGCTCCAACCTTCGGAATCGTATTCTGACCCCGATATCAAAATTTCCACTTCCGGTCGGATTTCTCAAAAACCTTCAAATTTCTATCTTTAGCCAAATGACTTCAAAATAACCTACGGACCTCCGAATTCACTTCTGATCGCGCCCCCAACTCCAGAATCACCTTACGGAGCTATTCCCAGACTTGGAATCTCAAACGAACATCAATATCACTGAAGTGCACTTCAACCCAGACTTATGAAATTTCTTCTAAATTGCTGACTTTTACAATATGCGCTGAAACGCTCCCGAGTAATCCAAAACCCGATCCAAATATACGTCCAAGTCTGCAATTATCATAAGAACCTGCTGGAACCTTCAAATCCTGATTGTGAGGTCGTTTACTCAAAAATCCATTCTTAGTCAATTCTTCCAACTTAAGGCTTCTTAAATGAGACTTTTCTTTCCAAATTGACTCTAAACTTCCCGAAATTCAATTCTGACCACACCTACAAGTCATAACACCTGAAATGAAGTTGCTCATGGCCTCAAACCGCTGAACGATGCGCTATAGCTCAAAACAGCCGATCGGGTCGTTACATTCTCTCCCACTTAAATATACATTCGTCCTCGAACGTGCTAAAGACCTGCTCTGGAGTTATTTGAAATCACTGTTTAACACCTCGTGCACCTTCCCGTTCTACCACAACCCAGTTGAGTACAGTTGCTCGAACAATCCTGAAGATATCCTCTTCTATTTAGGCAAATGGGCCTTAGAACCAGGTCCTCAACATCCGAAATCCTCTGCCAGGCCTGTTTCCAATATATGAACACCGTATCAACTACCACCCGATGTACCAGAACAAGACTGCACATCTTTACTGAATTAGTACCATGCACCGCATAATTCATCATCTAACCACAATGACATTTCTTGAACCTTAATAGCCAAAATTTCACGAATCTGATAATCCCGATGCACCTCATGACATACATATAGGTCCTTCTATAACGCTTACGATACCACCACAATGGAGGAGATGTATAGAAATTCACAACCAACTGCAGAGTTAACAAATAATCGAATATCTCCTCTTGACTAGAATCATCACCTCATTATGAACCAACTGTTGGTATTTGTTCTTTAATATACACTCACATAATCTTATCGCACTAATCCATAATCTGATAATCTCGTCTCACCTAGTATGAACTGCTCAGACAACAAATCACCCAAAACATGACCAACAGTCTCACATGATACCACAACGCGCCAATAAGCCATAACTCGAACATGATACATAAAGAAATGACTCAGGAAAAGACTACTCAACTTATGCAACTTATTATGAACTCTCCTCAGAAAATAGAAAGCAAAAAACAAGAAAATAGATATAGGGAACCGTACTTAACATCACATTATTGCGGCGCGCAACACGATCCAAATAACATGCCCGTGGCGGCGTGCCACCCGATCCAAATAACATAACCATAGTTACGTGCCACCCGATCCAAATAACATAAAATTCACGTAAGAAGACACACACCAAGCTAAATTGCTCCTTACCACAAAATATCGAACATCGGTCACAAGCACACTAAGTGCATAATACCATCCTGGGGGGACTGATAGAGCCATACACTACAAAACTCAAGCACAACTGAGGTGCGATACATAATCTGAATCTCAAGAGCTAACCTGCTCACATAACATCATCAGTATAAGGGAACTCAACACATAGGAAACTATTAAGCCGTTTCCCAAATCACACGGCACAACAGAATATTACATGTGATGAACGAAGACAGAACAACGTCTGTTGTTCTAATACCTTTCCATGAAAAGCGCTATATCGAAATGGACACGCCTGACTCATACGGATCCCATAATCATAGTGAAATCCATCCACAAACATCGAGTCTACCTTGCCCGCACCGAACTAGGTTAATAGCTTAACCTGGGTCCATATTAACCCACTTCCTCTTATAATACGCAAGAAAAACCATCATAGCCGAGACAAATACCCCACAATCCACAATTGAATGAACCGAACACCCTCCAAGCATAGATTCTCAAATAAGCAATATTACACTTCCTTATACTCGGTCTAAATATTCAATCCATTTTAGTGACTACATGTGACCCTCATACGATCATCCCGTGGTCACACTCTCACAACCTTCCATACAAGTTAGCAAGTCTGCACATCCACCACTGGCCACGCTAACGCTGTAAAAACAAATCAAGAACCCATAACTAGGATGCAAAGCCTCTTTGACCAAACACCGATCTCAGGTGATACTAAAGACAACGCCAGCTTACCCTAAACATTCAAATCCATTTTTCATGCTCATCCGAACTCATGACATCCTTGTCAACACTGATCTGCAACCTTGATCCTCGCTTCCAAATTTCATACCGTTCACTATACCTAATCATGCTAATATTCATTCGCACATGAATCTCGTCATAACTCCTGAATCGCTAATACGGTAAACACTTCATCATATAAAGACCTTTTACTTATCTCAATTCAAGAGAACCATCATAACACACAAGTGAATTCGCATAATCACAAAACATGTAAATCCTCAAACTCCACCTCTGCAGGACATAACTGATTCACCCGTATACCTCAAACTGAAATTGATACGAAACTCAATCGCGCAATCGACTTATCAACAGCAGACTCCCGCACTTGGCTCAAGCCATAGATCAAAATGAACAATAACTCACAATGCCCATACGCTAACACCGCCACGATACAACAGTGAGATTCAATTAAACTTTCCATCAGCTCATATAACCCGACCCATCTCGTACCTCAATTCAATTCTCACTCACCGCATGAATAATGATAACCCCAATTAACACATAGCAACTCAATTTGCACTCACCTTGAGTGAATCCATTCCACGAGACAATTTCGTTTCCAGACCCATGAACTGTTTCATGCCCTCCTTGCACGCATATTCACATCCTTGACCGGTATACCCATTCCGATAACCCTTTCTACAATCCTGAGTTTATTCCTCTCATTCCTCCAATACTACATTGCAAGCTGAAAACATCCTGGAACATTCCCAGCCTCCTATCATAATATGCTACAAGAGCCCGATCCTTAGCCATACTGCGGGCTTGAAACCCTTAAACACCGTATTCTTAACCTGTGAATTCATTAGAACCATTGTTGAGAGTCATCCACTATGGCCTGGTCCCGAATATAATCAACTCCATGGCTCCACTAGCACCTAAACACCCATCTTAATAAAGCACCCGACTGACCAACTTCCCTTGCAAATCATCTATGTACAAAGCATAAGCCCTAAGTCTTCCCAAAGTCTGAACACAAGTCAACAAGGCCAATTATAGGCTCCCTAACAATTCCTTTGCTTAAATTACAACTTAAACCCTCTTCCTTGGCCACATTGCCACATCATTATGCTGACAACGAGAATTTTCACCAGTAGATAACCATGTAACCCAAATCATAGGCGGTGGGACCCTCTCCCACTTAGCTTGAAGCTACTATTACACAACTCTGGAACCCACCAAGATTGACCTGATCCTGCATAACCAACTCGCCAAATTCCTTGAAATCCTTTTGTTCGCATTTCATGAACACTCTGCATCTCTAGCAACATTCATATATTCGGCCTCTTACCGAATAATCAATAGAATCCCTCACAGAAACCTTTCCAACCACACGACTGCTAACCTGCTCACAGGAGATAACCCACCTGTGGAAATTACATGCCGACATCCTCCAATGTCACTGCACGGGGAACAATCACTACAACATCAATACCCCGTCCTATGCCCATTCTCATTCACCAACTATACTAGTTTGTTAACTCTTTATGGACATCAACTAAATATGCGACAACACCTTCCTATCCAAAGTCACATTGCATCCTCCTTCATACCAAAAACTCCCATCTGTTGTACCCAATATTCCGTCGAAATAGCCAATATTTCAATTTAAGCCGGTGGACCCAGTCACCGTCCACTAAAATTCTCAAATCACTCCAAACTTCTCCTCAAGATGTGTTGCTATCTTACCGCATGACTCATATGTTACGCTGCCACTCTCCCACTTTGGTCAAACTAACTCCTTTAAGCAGCTACTCGACTTTTCTTCTTACACCTGGCCTTCTAGAAATTTAACCACTGCCTGACACTTCACACGTGTCCTTCCTCATCTGTTGCTGCCAAGCCGTTTCCTTAGGCCAATATCTATCTTTGTAGCACTTGACCCGATAGATTGCTACTAACTTTAACCCCTTCCGAAGATCCCCTTCTCGAGCCATCAACATTAGAAATACCCATTCAATACTAAACCACCGCACACCGTGATCTTTGACAGTCACTTCTTCAATACTATCTCACTATCTCCCGCCCCAAAGGCGAATCGTAGAAGATCATAACACCGGCGAACTTAACATATTCTATTCGATCAAGGACGACAATACCACATCACAGATGAAGATTCCACCTCACTTGAAAATGCCAAATCTTATTACTCTATTCACCCAAACTTGAACATCTATAGTCCAAATGCCTTTCCTTCGCCAGAAATAAAATACTGAAATCTCGGAATCATGCCCTGAGTAGAACTCCCATCAAGTCATTCTCGGCTATGACATATGGGCATTCCTCCTACCATCACCTCATTACTGCACGATAACCATTCGTGAGCATCATAACAACCTGATCATAGCCTCCAAGCTCTCAGAAATACAATTACTGAGCTGAAACCACATAATATCCTTCCACAAAGCAACGATAATAGCCCCAACCAACTATGCATGGAAAAACATCACGCACCATATCTGAAGTACCATTACAATTCCTCAATTCCCGATTTATAGCAAGCGCTTCGCGATGCGTAAGATTGAGTAGGAAAAAATGTAGGCATCAGCCTCAAAGGAATAAAACCGCACAATGAGGAATCAAGTAGGAAAGTCCTCCTAATAGCCCTGTAGCCTCTCGAAGATAAGTAAAGACATCTCTGTACCAATACGCAAGACTCTACTAGACTTGCTCATGACTCGTGAGACCTAAGGGAACCTAGTGCTGTGATACCACGTTGTCACGACCCAAAATCCAGTAAGATCGTAATGGCGTCGGACACCACTGTCGGGAAATCCAATCATTTAAATAGTTAATAAAATATTTATTTTAAAATTCTTGAAGTCATTCCTTTTTTATTTTCTTAAATAATAATTAGCGAACTTCCACTGAGTAAACAATAATATCTTAACAAATTTAAATAGTGAATAAATCCCATAATTATCCCAGAACCCGGTGTCACAAGTGCATGAGAAAATTTTCTAGGAATTATACATGTACTACAATACTTGTACTGAATACAAACTGGACAAGGAATTTAAAATAAAATACAATACATCTGAGGAAGACTCTGTTGGCTACAGGTCGTCTCCGGATGGTGCAGCTCGTATGAGTACAAAAACACCGTGTACTCAGTAAGTATCCCGCCTAACCTCGAAGAGGTAGTGACGAGAGGTCGACTTCGACACTTACTAGAGGTCAAATTAGTATAATCAAGGGTGACACTAAGTATGGCTATCGTAGGCAACTTAACAAGTAGAACCAGGAAATAGCAACTTCTTTCACATTTAATATTCTTAAATCCTCGTCATTTTAGTTGACAATTTAAAATCTCCAGGCCAGTAATCAAGTAAAAATCATAGCAAGTACGCAGTAAATATCATGCGCAAGTAATGTCGAGGGTCGAACGGCCCAAACCAACATAAATGTAAACTGTGCACTGCCGAAGGGTCGAACGGTGCGAACCGTATGCATCTATTAACCCGACGTGGCGTACGGCCCGCTCCCATGAGAGTAGTGGAAGAAATCACCCCCCTCGAGGAATATAAATTGTGAAGCGGTCACACAAAGTCATGCACATTCAAACAGTCCACCCCGACTACATCGGGAAAACAAATACTCAAGTAAATGACAAATTTCTCTTTTAAAGGTCACAAAAATAGTATTTAAATCTTTTCCAGAAATCCATTTTTTACCAAGTTCGGTAAGGTTTAAAAACTTTATTTTCATCAATAAGATTACAAATACGGCAAATAAAACATGTTTTTGGGTCCTAGACTACCCGGACATAAGCATAATAGTAACTACGCACGGACTCTCGTCACCTCGTGCATACGCATCCCCCACAAATAGTAGCACATATCTAGTTATTTCACCTATGGGGAAAATTCCCCCTTACAAGGTTAGAAAGGAGACTTACCTCACTCCGAAGATTCATAACTGGCCTCCAATCCCTTCCGACGATTAAAATTGATGCATAACGCCCCAAAACTATCCAAATAACGGGCAACCCAATGAAAATATACTTTAATACTTATAACAATTCAATATATATGAATTCCTAACTCCGCTCGAAAAGTTGATAAAATTACCCTCAGGCCCACGTGCCCGGATTTCGAAATATTTCGAAGATAATGATTACCCATCGCCTTACTAACTCAAATATACAATTTACTCTAATTTTATGGTCAAAGTCGTGGTTAAAATCCAAAAGCACACATTTTAGGCCTTTGTTCAAAAATCCCAAATTTCCACTAATTTTCATGAACAAATCTATATACAACCTTGTATTTTAACTTGAGATGAGTAGAAACAACTTACCTTGATATAAATGACGAAAATCCCCACTTAAAGCTCTCCAAAAATCGCCCAACCAAGAGAAAAAATGAAGGGAAATGGCCAAGATCTCGGTTTAAAATAACACACTGCCCAGCCCCGACCTTCGCACTTGCGGCCTCCAGCCTCGCACCTGCGCGCCCGCAGGTGTACTGAAGCGCCCGCACTTGTGGCTTCCCCAGCTCCAGCCAAAACTCGCACCTGCGAGCCATTCGTTGTATCTACGCCTACGCATGTGCAAAAATAGCCTCGCACCTGCGCGCTCCAACCAAGCCAGCCTCTTCCGCATCTGCTACAAAAAAGCCGCACCTGCGGCCCAAGCCCCGCAGGTGCGGTCACACCAGATGACAGCAGCCTCAGCTCTTTCTCCAGTTCAAAATTCGATCCGTCAACCACCCGAAATCCACCCGAGGCCCCCGGGACCCTGTCCAATCACACCGACCTGTTCCAAAACATAATGCGGACCTACTCGTGGCCTAAAATCACATCAATCAACATCGAAACAATGGATTGAAACTCGATTCAATCTTTATGAACTTTGAAAATCTGGCGTTATTATTTGTACGGTGTTCCCTGTGATATTTACACTGATCACCGGAGTTTGCAGCACTTTTTCAGGTAGAAGGACCTTAATCTACGTCAGCGGAGGTGGTTGGAGCTACTTAAAGACTAAGATATCACCATATTATACCACCCGGGGAAGACCAATGTAGTGGCTGACGCCTTAAGTCGCCGGGCGGAGAGTTTGGGGAGCTTGGCATATCTTCCAGCGGTTGAGAGATCTTTAGCCTTGGATGTTCAGAATTTAGCCAGCCAGTTCGTGATGATGGATATTTCAAAGCATCCGGGTATTAGCTTGTGTGGTTGCTCGATCTTCTCTTTATGACCGCATCAGAGAGCCTGATAACCTCCACCTTCTGGTTGTTCAGGACAGGGTCCAGTGAGGCGATGCCAGAAATGTGTCTATAGATAATGATGGCGTGATGAGGATGTAGGAACGGATTTCTGTGCCCAATGTAGATTGGCTTTAAAAGTTGATTCTGGATGAGGCCCGTAGCTCGCGGTACTCCATGCATCCGGGTTCCATGAAGATGTACCAGGACCTGAAATAGAACTATTGGTGGAGAAGGATGAAAAAGGACATAGTGGAATTTGTGGCCAAGTGTCTCAATTGTCAGCAAGTTAAATATGAACATCGGAAACCAGGAGGATTACTTCAACAGATTGAGCTTCCAGAGTGGAAGTGGGAATGGATCACCATGGACTTTGTAGTTAGAATTCCATGGACTTTGAGGAAGTTCGATGCTTTTTGGGTGATATTGGATCGGCTGACCAAGTCAACTCATTTCATTCCAGTGCTGACCACTTATTCTTCAGAGAGTTTGGCTGAGATTTATATCAGAGAGATCGTCCGCCTTTACGGTATTCCAGTATCTATCATATCAGACCGAGGTACAAAATTCACATCATGGTTCTGGAGAGCCGTACAGCAGGAGTTAGGCACCAGGGTGGAGTTGAGCACAGCCTTTCACCCTCAGACGGATGGGCAGTCCGAGCGCATGATTCAGATTCTTGAGGATATGCTCTGTGCTGTGTGATGGAGTTTGGAGGATCATGGGACCAATACTTGCCACTTGCAGAGTTTGCTTATTATAACAGCTACCAATCCAGCATTCAGATGGCACCATATGAGGCTTTGTATGGTAGACGGTGCCGGTCTCTAGTAGGATGGCTCGAGCCGGGCGAGGCCCGATTTTTGGGTACAGAGCTGGTCCAGGATGCCCTAGACAAGGTGAAGGTGATTCAGGAGAGACTTCGCATAGCTCAGTCCAGGCAGAAGAGTAATGTGTACCGGAAGGTTCGTGATTTGGCATTTATGGCTGGTGATCGGGTTTTGCTTCGGGTATCGTCTATGAAGGGTGTCATGAGGTTCGGGAAGAAGGGTAAACTGAGTCCGAGATTCATTGGCCCTTTTGAGATATTGCGGCGTGTTGGGGAGGTCGCTTATCAGCTTGCCTTGCCTCCCAGCCTAGCAGGAGTTCATCTGATATTCCATGCCTCTATGCTCCGGAAGTATCACGGTGATCCGGCTCATGTATTGGACTTCAGTTCAGTCAAGTTGGATAAGGACATATCTTAAGTTGAGGAGCCAGTAGCCATTTTGGATAGGCATGTCAAAAAACTCAGGTCAAAGAATATTGCATCAGTAAAGGTTCAATGGAGGGGTCAGCCGGTCAAGGAGGCGACTTGGGAGACCGAACAAGACATGTGCAGCCAGTACCCTCATCTTTTCATAGTTTCAGGTATGTCTTTATACTCATTCGAGGACGAATGATTGTTTTAACAGGGGGAGAATGTAACGACCTGGCCGGTCTCTTTAAGAGTTAGAGCCTCGATCCGCTAATAACTATTTTCCCCATGTTTGTTTCTGCTTTTGGGACTTACTGGAGTGATTAGCTATGAAATTCGGAGAGTTTTGGGACACTTAGTCCCTAATTTTGAGTTTAAGCCTTAGAAATCGGACCGTGGTTGGAACTGGGTGAAGACGGGTCCAAAATGGAATTTCGTCGACTCTATTAGCTCCGTGGAGTGATTTCAAGGTTAAGAGCACGTCCAGAATGTGGTTTCGAGGTCTGTAGTAGAGTAAGGCCTGAATTGGCGAAAGTTAGAATTTCGGCGATTTTGGCTGATAGGTAAAATTTTGATATCGGGCTCGGAATGGGATTCCGAAAGTGGTTGTAGGTCCGTAGTGTCATTTGTGACCTATGTGTCAAATTTCAGGTCATTCGGACTAGTTTTGACGTGTTTCAGCATTGTTGTGGATTTTGGAAAATTTCTAAGTTTTTTAGGCTTGAATCCATGTATAATTTGTGATTATGGTGTTATGCGATGTGGTTTTAAGGCTCGACTAAGTTCGAATGAGGTGTTAGGAATGGTAGGTAGGTTTATTGAGGTCCCTAGGGCCTCGGGGTTGTTTCGGATGCTCAACGGGTCATTTTTGGACTTGTGGTGATTGTTGTTTTGCTGGTGTGAGTGCAGCCAGTTTTTCTTCATAGTGATCGCGATAGAGAGTACGCGATTGCGTAGAGTAAGATGGAGGCCAGTCAGATTTATGCATGGCGATCGCATAAATTGGGATGAGATCGCGTAGTGTAGGCAGCTTGGTCATCGCGTTCGCGTGGGCTAGGCCGTGTTCGCATAGAAGGAGTGAGGCAGCAGTGGAGTTGAGCTTTTGCTCTTCGCGGTCGAGTGAGCGCAGTCGTGTTCATGTAGGGTATGAGGATTGGTGCATTGCGTTCGCGTGAGTGTTTATGCATCCACGTAGAGAAAAATCTTGAGGCGCGAAATTTGTTCTTTGCGATCGCGATGGTTCTTCTGCGATCGCAATTAAGGA
This sequence comes from Nicotiana knightiana, assembly GCA_005239525.1. Lineage (NCBI taxonomy): Eukaryota > Viridiplantae > Streptophyta > Magnoliopsida > Solanales > Solanaceae > Nicotiana > Nicotiana knightiana. Next base: position 79,406 of record ML380840.1, on the reverse strand, counting down.
AAATCTGGGTAGAATAAAAATGTTCAAAATCGAGGGTTTAGGTCATTTTTCACAATTTGGACTTGAGAGCTCTGGATTAGGCTATTCTTGGAGGGATTTTCACCTGAGCAATTTGGTTAAGTAATTCCTACTCGTTTTTGACTAATTTTCACGAATCTATGCTTAAATTCATCTTTTAATTTCTAAATTTGGGTGAAAATTGGGAAAATTTTGGATAAAGTTCTTAGACCGAGTTTTTGAATTTTGGTCGAGATTTTGGTATCCGATTCGAGAAATTTTTATATGGTTAGACTCGTGAGTGAATGGGTGTCCGGAATTTGTAACTTTTACCCGATTCCGAGACGTGGGCCCGGGGGACTTTTTCGGCGATTTCCCTAATTTCGCGTTCTAGCTTCAAATTTGTTTATTAGACTAGTTTCTTGTAGTGATATTCACATTATGAAACTTATTTGAATAGATTCGGGCCATTCGGAGTTTGGTACTCGTGGCAAGAACGTGATTCCGGGTTGAATTGAACAGTCAAAGTAAGTGTCTTGGCTAACCTTGTGGGGATTTCCCCCTTAGGATATTGATGCTAAATGTTGTGTGGGCGCCGTGTACGTGAGGTGACGAGTACGTACACGGGCCATTATTTCAAAAAATCTCATTTTTCCCTTACTAAAACATATATTGTTTTTCTTTTCTATGAACTTGCTCTCATATGGTAGATTGGTTAGTTTAGATTAGGAAAGCATGCTTACGTGCTTAATTGCCTACTTGATTTTCTGTGCGCCATGCTTAGTTAAGCCCTTATTTGCCTTATCTGTGATTAGTATAAACTGTGTGAACTCGATGTTATGCTTGTCATTCATCCTGCATAGCATATTTAATTGGGACTACGGACATATTTCCGGAGATCCCCCTGTACCGCATATTTACTTTGGGACTACGGACGTATTCCGGGAGATCCCCCTGTACTGCATATTTACTTTGGGACTACGGACGTATTCCGGGAGATCCCCCTGTACTGCATATTTACTTTGGGACTACGGGCGTATGCCAAGAGATCCCCCTGTACTGTATATTTATTTTTGGGACTACGGACGTATTTCGGGAGATCCTCTTGTACTGCATAATCATTTGGAACTACGGGACGGTATCCCGAGAAACTACACATTGTGATATATATTGTGTCGAGCCGAGGACTCTCTTTACTGTAGAATTTATATTGTCTTTATTAAACTATTTACTGTATACATTACCTATCTTTGTATTGTTTTTAAAATGATTTATATAGAAATCCAGTAAAGCCTTCACCTGACCTCGTCACTACTTGACTGGGGTTAGGCTTGGCACTTACTGGGTACCAAATGTGGTGCACTCATACCCTTTCCTGTACATGTTTTTCGTATGCAGATCCAGGTGCCAGCTATCAGCCTCGTGGTTAGTCGTTGCTGCTGATTCCAGGAGACCGCAAGGTATTTCTGTCGCGTCCGCAGAATCCTCCGAGTCCCCTTCCATTCTAGCTTGTAAAGATTTTCTTATGTACTTTCCAGTTTTTTTTAGAGCTACAGTAGTGTTAGAAGCTTGTGTCTGTCTGTGACATTCCGGGTCTTGGGGAGTTATATTTTGTATGAGCCGAGCGGCCAGTATGTTATTTATATCATTGCCCTTATCCCCTGTTATTTCTTGTGTTTTATTTCAATTTCCCCCGTATAGTAGGCTTACCAGTTGTACAGATTAGGTGCCATTACGACACCTTCGGAGGGTGAATGGGGTCGTGACAAAAGTATGTTAAAAGTCCATAAAATAACATTTTTCATGTATTTATACCAAGTAGGATCAGCTCAGACGAAACCACCCTTTCCTAGCCGAAATAGGAAAATAGCTCTAGGAAAAATACACAATTGCACCGCATGGGGCGAAGCGCCATGCAAGGTATTAGTGGAACTTATCATAGAGCAAGAAAAATTCATCAGGCAGCAAAAGCACACAGCTGCGGTGCACCACGCGCCGCCCATGCATCGTGGTAGTCTATTTTTGCTCAGAGTTCGTCTTCAACCTTGATTTTTGATGTTTATACTTGGTCCTCGACCCACGAATACAATCCCGGCTTAATCCCTTGGGCTTTTACTCATACTTCAAATCTCCAAATAGCTCGAATTAGCTCCACAACATCTATATAAGTTAAAATCACTCATACAAGGCATAAAACAGACAATAGGTGCAAAACAATACCAATTAAAGCTCAAACATAAGTAGAGTGCAATAAGCGACTAAAATACAATATTATATCCTACCATCAACACCCCTCACTTAAAGCATTTCTCATCCTCGAGCAATCAAACTACACTTCACATAGACTCAACCTTTTTAAACAGCTCTCCTAACTCATCATACCAAGAATATTTAAAACAGATTACGCACTATAACGTAACATCATCGCCTCAAGATTTGACTCAAAAGTGCCACGTATTTTTCACAAACCGCTCACTTACTCTAACACAGAGGACCACGACATTACCTTTCCTTCATGAATTAAGTGCCCTCACACAGCAATAAAAGGTAGTTCCACACGCAATAAAACTTTAGAACAATTAGGAACTCAAAATAGAAAGAATTCGCTCACTCTCAGAAACAACATTCATAGGCCACAAAAGACATACCATAGGCTTGCCTGTAGTGTAATACTCTACTAATTGAGTTCATTCAATCAAGGATCAAGTAGGACTTTATTTGGTTGTAATGTAGGCTGGAGGATGGGTAGGATACATTTAGATATAAGAGTGACTACACCTCCCTAAGCCCTTTAATACATACAATTTACCATTTACATCAACTCCCTACTTCTTTAAGAACAAATACATCAAAAGTTACCACTAAGAAAAAATATTTTGCACAACCATAGTATTTAAATCTTTTCCAGAAATCCATTTTTTACCAAGATCGGTAAGGTTTAAACACTTTATTTTCATCAATAAGATTACAAATACGGGAAATAAAACATGTTTTTGGGTCCTAGACTACCCGGACATAAGCATAATAGTAACTACGCACGGACTCTCGTCACCTCGTGCGTACGTAGCCCCCACAAATAGTAACACATATCTAATTATTTCACCTATGGAGACAATTCCCCCTTACAAGGTTAGAAAGGAGATTTACCTCGCTCCGAAGATTCATAACCGGCCTCCAAGCCCTTCCGACGATTAAAATTGATGCACAACGCCCTAAAACTATCCAAATAACGGGCAACCCAATGAAAATATACTCTAATACTTATAAAAATTCAAATTCCTAACTCCGCTCGGAAAGTTGACAAAATTACCCTCAGGCCCACATGCCTGGATTCCGAAATTTTTCGAAGATAATGATTACCCATCGCCTTACTAACTCAAATATACAATTTACTCTAATTTCATGCTCAAATTCGTGGTTAAAATCAAAAAACACACATTCAAGGTCTTTGTTCAAAAATCCCAAATTTCCACTAATTTTCATGACCAAATCTATATACAACCTTGTATTTTAACTTGAGATGAGTAGAAACAACTTACATTGACATAGATGACGAAAATCCCCACTTAGAGCTCTCGAAAAATCTCCAAACCAAGAGAAAAAATGAAGGAAAATGACAAAGACCTCGGTTTAAAATAACACACTGCCCAGCCCCGACCTTCGCACCTGCGGCCTCCAGCCTCGCACCTGCAGGTGCGCTCAAGCGCCCGCACCTGCGGCTTCCCCAGCTCCAGCCAAAACTCGCACCTGCGAACCATTCTCCGCATCTGCGCCTTCGCAGGTGCGAAAATAGCCTCGCACCTGCGCGCCCCAACCAAGCCAGCCTCTTCCGCATCTGCTACACAAAAACCGCACCTGCGGCCCAAGCCCCGCAGGTGCGGTCACACCAGATGACAGCAGCCTCAACTCTTTCTCAAGTTCGGAATTCGATCCGTCAACCACCCGAAATCCACCCGAGGCCCCCGAAACCCTGTCCAATCACACCGACATGTTCCAAAACAAAATGCGGACCTACTCGAGGCCTCAAATCACATCAACCAACATCGAAACAATGGATTGCAACTCGATTCAATCTTTATGAACTTTTAAATTTCTAACTCCCACATTCGTTGCTGAAACCTATCAAATCATGTCCGATTAACCCCAAAGTTTGCACACAAGTCACATTCAACATTACGTACCTACTCCAGCCTTCGGAATCGTATTCCGACCCCGATATCAAAATTTCCACTTCCGGTCCGATTTCTCAAAAACCTTCAAATTTCTATGTTGAGCCAAATGACTTCAAAATAACCTATGTGCCTCCGAATTCACTTCCGATCGCGCCCCCAACTCCACAATCACCTTACGGAGCTATTCCCAGACTCAGAATCCCAAACGTACATCAATATCACTGAAGTGCACTTCAACCCAAACTTATGAAATTTCTTCTAAAATGCTGACTTCTACAATATGCGCTGAAACGCTCCCGGGTCATCCAAAACCCTATCCGAACATACGCCCAAGTCCAAAATTATCATAAGAACATGTTGGAACCTTCAAATCCTGATTCTACGGTCGTTTACTCAAAAATCCTGTCTTAGTCAATTCTTCAAACTTAAGGCTTCTGAAATGAGAATTTTCTTTCCAAATTTACTCTAAACTTCCCGAAATTCAATTCCGACCACACCTACAAGTCATAATACCTTAAATGAAGTTGCTCATGGCCTCAAACTGCTGAACGACGCGCTAGAGCTCAAAACGACCGGTCGGGTCGTTACATGTGATGTACTCATGCTACACTTATTCACAACTTTTTGTGCAGATCAAGGTACGTCTGCTCATGCCCAGTGTTAGTGATCGACTGTTAGCTGCTTACGGAGATTTCAAGGTATGCCTGCTCGGCGTCCGCAGGCCTTGGGGTCTCCTTCCTTTACTTTTACTATTGTTGTATTTTTCATTCAGATAGTGATGTAGCAGATATTCGAGCTTACTCTGTAGAGCTTATGACTCAGTTCCACCGGTCTTAGGGAGTGTATTGTTGAGATTCTGTTTTCAGAAGATTTTATGAGTTTATCAAACTTGTTTTACTATTTTGTTAATTATATTATTCAAGTTGCTATCAAATGTTAGGCTTACCTATTCGTAGAGACTAGGTGCCATCACGATATCCTACGAAAGTAAATTGGGGTCCTGACTATAGTGGACAAAATTATAAGTACAAATAAATTACCTTTCTGAAAAAAATAAAGTCCTGACATAAAAAAATTAACCAGAAAAGAAGAAGCAAGAAGCTCTTTTAACTAGTATCCTTAATACTAACAAAGAGTGCAACGTCAACATTTTCGTTGGTTAAAAAAAAGGCAATAACTAGGAGATCTGTTATTTAATATCCTAATAAAGAGGTCAAATTTACTATAGTTAAAAAAAGGAAAAAAAATTTGAGGTAAACTTTCCTCTTAGATTATTCGTGCAATTTTGTGATAATAAACAACTTAAAGATTCTTGTAGTTACAAATGTTCTTGTGGTTTCCACATAGCTATCAATTCAAGTCCGTAATTACAAGTCAAGTTGAATAGTATTCTTGTAGTTTTTTATAAGTACTATATTTATATTATAAACTTTATTATGTATATTACATGAGAAATATCGGCGTTTAGCATGTCTATTTTCTGTGAAAAAGAAATTTATTATTTTGCAAAAGAATTCTAACAAAGGAATAATTACATAAAATTAGAAAAATAAGATTTAAATGTTTACTAAAAAACAATTGTATATAATAACAAGGTACAATTGATAAAGTGCATGACTCAAAACTACAGAAAAGATCGATGAAATTTACCACATTATCGGAGATGCAAGGAATATGACTATCATTGAGAATTTATGATCTAGGAATATAGATATCAATATCAAGAAGATCAACAATTGATATTTAAATGATTACTAATTCAAATTAACTAAGAATCTAAAGTTATCGACTAGTGACTATCGAGAAAAGGATTTAGCAAATAAGATTATCAGTGGGAGAAGATAGGGTTTTGATAAGATAGGTGCAAGATAATTTTTCGGGATCTAACTCCAGATAATTCACTTCTAATGTTCAAGTGAATCTCTCAAATTCACTCAACTATTAGTTCAAACGTTTAGCAGAAACTCCTCCCTCGATAAAGTCTCAACCTCGCGAGATGAACCAAATTAAACTCTGTGAAGATATGAAAGAATGCGTAGTAGATTGGTCTTTAGGAAAACTTCTTTCGATCATTCTCCAAACTGGGTTTAATCAATGATTTAAATAGACTCTTTTGATTACTTATAATAATCTATGAACTCAACCAACAATATAATGCAAAGAAATCACATGTTATGCCTTTCTCGATTATATGAACTAGTGAATATGCAATAATTAAATCATCCAAAATAGTTAAATGCATAAAACTAGAGTTATAATCCACAAAAAATCATCAATACACCAAATTCATCAAACCCTAAAGTCAACTACTCCATATATATAGAGAAATTCATGACATATATATATATATATATTCAAAGTACAGGAAAACATAAATTCAATGCAAAGTCGGGTCTAGAGTGAGGAAGGAATGTTGAAATCCTTGTACTTGTGTTCTTCAAATCCTCCTTAGCTTCCTTAGGTCTAAAGTTGTAACGACCCGGTCGGTCTTTTTGAGACACTTAGTCCCTAATTTCGAGTTTAAGCCTTAGAAATCGGATCGTGGTTGGAAATGGGTGGAGACGGGTCCGAAATAGAATTATGTGAACTCTGTTAGCTCTGTTGAGTGATTTCGGGGTTAGGAGCGCATCTGAAATATCGTTTCGAGGTCTGTAATAGAGTTAGGCTTGAATTGGCGAAAGTTAGAATTTCGACGATTTCGGCCGATAGGTGAAATTTTGATATCTTTCTCGGAATGGGATTCCGAAAGTGGTTGTAGGTCCGTAGTGTCATTTCAAACTTGTGTGTCAAATTTTAGGTCATTCGGACTAGTTTCGACGTGTTTTGGCTTCGTTGTGGATTTTTTAAAATTTTTATGTTTTTTAGGCTTGAATACATGTATAATTTGTGATTTTGGTGTTATGTGATATGGTTTAAAGGCTCGACTAAGTTCGAGTGAGGTATTGGGACTGGTTGGTAGGTCTGGTTGAGGTCCCGGGGGCCTCGGGGTTGTTTCGGATGCTCAACGAGTCATTTTTGGACTTGTGGTGATTGTTGTTTGTTGGTGCGACTGCATCCTGTTTTCTTCATCGCGATCACGAGAGGGAGTACGCGAGCGCGTAGAGTAAGATGGAGGCCATTCATATTTAAGCATCGCGATCGCACAGAAAGGGACGGGACGTGATCGCGTAGTGTAGGAAGCTTGGTCATCGAGTTGCGTGGGCTAGGCCGCGTTCGCGTAGAAGGAGTGAGGCAGCAGTGGAGTTGAGCTTTTAATCTTCGCGGTCGTGTGAGATCAGTTGCGTTCGCGTAGGATCTGAGGAGTGGTGCATCGCGTTCGCGTGAGTGTTCACGCGTTCGCGTAGAGTGAAATTTTGAGGCGCAAAATTTGTTCTTCGCGATCGCGATGGTTCTTCCGCGATCGCAATTAAGGAAAATCTGGGCAGAATAAAAATTTTAAAAATCGAGGGTTTAAGTCATTTTTCACAATTTGGACTTGAGAGCTCGGGATTAGGCGATTCATGGAGAGATTTTCACCTGGGCAATTTGGGTAAGTAATTCCTACTCGATTTTGACTAATTTCCACGAATCTATGCTTAAATTCATCCTTCAATTTTGAAATTGGGGTAAAATTTGAATAAAATTGTTAGACCGAGTTTTTGAGTTTTGATCAAGATTTTGGTATTCGATTCGAGTAATTTTTGTAGGGGTAGACTCGTGAGTGAACGAGTGTCCAGAATTTGTAACGTTTACCCGATTCCGATACGTGGGCTCGGGGGACTTTTTCAGCGATTTCCCTAATTTCGTGTTTTAGCTTCAAATTTGTTTATTAGACTAGTTGCTTGTAGTGATATTCACATTATGAAACTTTTTTTAATAGATTCGGGCCATTTGGAGTTTGGTACTCGTGGTAAGAACGTGATTCCAGGATGAATTGAACAGTCGAGGTAAGTGGCTTGCCTAACCTTGTGTTCGGGATTTCTCCCTTAAGATATTGATGCTAAATGTTGTGTGGGCACCGTGTACGTGAGGTGACTAGTATGTACACGACCGTTATTTCAAAAAAGCTCATTTTTCCCTTACTAAAACATATATTGTTTTCTTTTATATGAACTTGCTCTCATATGGTAGATTGTTTAGTTTAGATTTAGAAAGCATGCGTACGTGCTTAATTGCCTACTTGATTTTCTGTGCACCATGCTTAGTTAAGCCCTTATTTGCCTTATCTGTGATTAATATGAACTGTGTAAACTCAATGTTATGCTTGTCATTCATCCTGCATAGCATATTTAAATTGGGACTACGGACGTATTCCGGGAGATCCCCATGTACTGCATATTTACTTTGGGACTACGGATGTATTCCCGGAGATCCCCCTGTGCTGCATATTTACTTTGGGATTACGGACGTATTCTGGGAGATCCCCATGTACTGCATATTTACTTTGGGACTACGAACCTATTCTGGGAGATCCCCATGTACTGCATATTTATTTTGGGACTACGGACATATTCCAGGAAATCCCCTTGTACTGCATAATCATTTGGAACTACGGGACGGTATCCTGGGAGATTCCACCTTGTGATATATACTGTGTCGAGCCGAGGACTCTCTTTACTATAGAATTTATATTGTCCTTCTTAAACTGTTTACCTTATACATTACCTATCTTTGTACTGTTTTTAAATTGATTTATATAGAAATCCAGTAGAGCCTTCACCTGACCTCGTCACTACTTGACTGGGGTTACGCTTGGCACTTACTGGGTACCAAATTTGATGTACTCATATCCTTTCCTGCACATTTTTTTCGTGTGCAGATCCAGGTACGAGCTATCAGCCTCGTGGTTAGTCGTTGCTGTTGATTCCAGGAGACCGCAAGGTATTTCTACTGTGTCCGCAGTATCTTCTGAGTCCCCTTCCAATGTAGCTTTTAAAGATTTTCTTATGTACTTTCCATTTTTTGTTAGAGCTACAGTAGTGTTAGAAGCTTGTGATTGTCTGTGACATTCCGGGTCTTGGGGAGTTATATTTTGTATGAGCCGAGCGGCCAGTATGTTATTTATATCATTGCCCTTATCCCCTGTTATTTCTTGTGTTTTATTTCAGTTTCCCCCTTATAGTAGGCTTACCTAGTTGTAGAGACTAGGTGCCGTCGCGACACCTTCGGAGGGTGAATCGGGTCGTGACAAGTTGCTATCAGAGCGTCTAGGTTCATAGGAGTCACAAGTCTCAAGCCGGTTTAATAGGGTCTCGCAGATCGGTGCAGAGACGTTTGTATCTATCTTCGAGAGGCTACGTAACTGTTAAGAACAATCATATTTCTTTGATTTCCTTGTCGTGCGAGTTATTGACATCAAAAATTCTAAAACTCTATTCTATTCTTTCTCACAGATGGTGAGGACCGTACCGGACAGATCGAAAACCAGGCACCCCAGCCCCTAGCCCCTAGCCAGAGCCACTAGAGGCAGGGGTAGGGGTAGAGGACGAGCACGCGGTGCAGCCCGAGCACCTGCGAGAGCAGCGACAGAGGAGCCTACAGCAGCTCCAGCTAGAGAGCCGGCACAAGAGGTCCCTATTACTTCTCCATCCCTCCAAGAGACTTTGGCTCAGTTCATGAGCATCTTCTGCACTCTGACTCAATCGGGGCTACTCCCGATAGCTCCAGCCACATCTCAGGCCGGGGAGGGGCACAAACTCCCGGAGCCCGCACTCCTGAGCAGAGGGACCAGGTTGATCAGGCCAACCCAGCAAGCCAGCTCCTATTCAGTCTCAGCCGCAGAGTCCTCCGAGGGGTTGTTTTGAGTGTGGTGACACTTTTCACATGATTAGATATTGCCCTAGGGCCAGGAGGGGTGCACCTCCACAGTCTTATTAGCCTCCACGTGATCCGCCGGGTCCTTCGGCTATTCTTCCAGCCCCAGCTGCCACTCCAACTTCTCAGTCAGCTCGAGGTAGAGTTCGCCCTAGAGGGGTAGGCTAGGCCAAATACTATGCCCTTCCAGCCCGTTCCGAGGCCGTTGCTTCAGATTCAGTCATCACAGGTATTGTCCTTGTCTATCATAGGTATGCATCAGTATTATTTGAGCCAGGCTCTATGTAGTCCTCTTATTTTGCTCCACATTTGGGGATATCGGGATTCTTTGAGTTCCCATGTTTATGTTTCCACTCCTGTGGGAGGCTCTCTAGTTGTGGACCGCGTATATCGGTCGTGTTTGATTACTCTTAGTGGTTTTGAGACCAGGGTTGATTTATTATTGCTCAGCATGGTAGATTTCGATGTTATCTTGGTCATGGACTGGTTGTCGCCCCATTATATTATTCTTGATTGTCACGCGAAGACCATGACGCTGGCCATGCCAGGCTTGCTGAGATTAGAGTGGAGAGGTACCTTAGAGTATACTCCCCGCAGGGTCATTTCATTTCTTAAGGCTCAGCGGATGGTTGAGAAGGGGTATGATGCGTATTTGGCCTATGTGAGAGATGCCAGTGTTGATACCCCTCCAGTAGAGTCAGTCCCAGTAGTGAGGGACTTTCCTGATGTATTCCCAGCTGATCTTTCGGGTATGCCGCCCGACAGAGATATTGATTTCGGCACTGATGTGTTGTCGGGCACTCGGCCCATTTCTATTCCTCCTTACCGTATGGCTCCTCCTGAGTTGAAGGAGTTGAAGGAGCAGTTATAGGAGTTTCTTGATAAGGGTTTCATCAGGCCCAGTGTATCACCTTGGGGTGCTCCAGTGCTATTTGTGAAGAAAAAGGATGACTCTATGCGTATGTGTATTGATTATCGGCAGTTGAACAACGTTGCAGTGAAGAACATGTATCCTTTTCCTCGCATTGATGATTTATTCGATTAGTTACAGGGTTCCAGAGTATTCTCCAAGATTGACTTGCGATCTGGCTATCATCAGCTGAAGATTCAGGAGCCGGACATTCCGAAGACTGCCTTTAGGACCCGATATGGTCACTATGAGTTTTTTGTCATGTCATTTGGGCTCACCAATGCCCCAGCAGCCTTTATGCATTTGATGCACAGTGTGTTCTGGCCTTATCTTGACTCATTCATCATTGTGTTTAGTGACGACATCTTGATGTATTCTCGGTCCCAGGAGGATCATGAACAGCACTTGAGGACTGTGCTTCAGACTTTGAGTGAGAAGAAATTGTATTCAAAATTCCCTAAGTGTGAGTTATGGCTTGATTCAGTGGCATTCTTGGGCCACATAGTGTCTTGTGATGGGATCAAGGTAGATCCGAAGAAGGTGGAGGCAGTGCGGAGTTGGCCTAGACCGTCATCAGCTATGGAGATCTGCAATTTCCTTGGGTTGGTAGGGTACTACCTTCGCTTTGTAGAGGGTTTTTTATCTATGGCAGCAACTATGACCAGACTGACCCAGAAGGGTGCTCCGTTCAGGTGGAACGAGGAGTGTGAGGAGAGCTTTCAGAAGCTCAAGACAACTTTGACTACGGCCCAAGTATTAGTGTTGCCTACGGGTTCGGGGTCCTACACTGTCTATTGTGATGCCTCGAGCATTGGCCTTCGAGCAGTATTGATGCAGGACGGTAGGGTGATTGCCTACGCGTACAGACAGTTGAAGGTGCATGAGAAGAATTATCCGGTTCATGACCTCGAGTTAGCAGCTATGGTTCACGCCCTGAAAATCTGGCGTCATTATTTGTACGGTGTTCCCTGTGAGATTTACACTAATCACCGGAGTTTGCAGAACTTGTTCAGGCAAAAGGACCTTAATCTACGTCAGCGGAGGTGGTTGGAGCTACTTAAAGACTATGATATCACCATATTATACCACCCGGGGAAGACCAATGTAGTTGTTGACGCCTTGAGTCGCCGGGCAGAGAGTTTGGGGAGCTTGGCATATCTTCCAATGGCTGAGAGGCCTTTATCCTTGGATGTTCAGAATTTAGCCATCCAGTTCGTGAGGATGGATATTTCAGATCCTAGTCGGGTATTATCTTGTGTGGTTGCTCGATCTTCTCTTTATGACCGCATCAGAGAGCCTGATGACCCCCACCTTCTGGTTCTCCAGGACAGGGTCCGGCTAGGCGATGCCAGAGATGTGTCTATAGATGATGATGGCGTGATGAGGATGCAGGGGCGGATCTGTGTGCCCAATGTAGATTGGCTTCAAGAGTTGATTCTGGAGGAGGCCCATAGCTCGCGGTACTCCATCCATCCAGGTGCCGTGAAGATGTACCAGGACCTGACGTATTCCGGGAGATCCCCATGTACTGCATATTTACTTTGGGACTACGGACGTATTCCCGGAGATCCCCCTATGTTGCATATTTACTTTGGGACTACGGATGTATTCCGGGAGATCCCTATATACTGCATATTTACTTTGGGACTACGGACCTATTCTGGGAGATCCCCATGTACTGCATATATATTTTGGGACTACGGACGTATTCCAGGAAATCCCCTTGTACTGCATAATCATTTGGAACTACGGGACGGTATCCTGGGAGATTCCACCTTGTGATATATATTGTGTCGAGCCGAGGACTCTCTTTACTGTAGAATTTATATTGTCCTTCTTAAACTGTTTACCTTATACATTACCTATCTTTGTACTGTTTTTAAATTAATTTATATAGAAATCCAGTAGAGCCGAGGACTCACTTAAATCATTTCTGATCCTCGAGCAATCAAACTACATTTCACATAGAATCAACCTTTTTAAACAGCTCTCCTAACTCATCATAACAAGAATATTTAAAATAAATTACGTACTATAACGTAACATCCTCGCCTCTAGATTTGACTCAAAAGTCCCACGTATTTTTCAAAACCCGCTCACTTACTCTAACACAGAGGACCACGACATTACCTTTCCTTCGTGAATTAAGTTCCCTCACACAGCAATAAAAGGTAGTTCCACACACAATAAAAGTTTAGAATAATTAGAAGTCAAAATAGAAAGAATTCGCTCACTCTCAGAAACAACATTCATATGCCACAAAAGACATACCTTAGGCTTGCCTGTAGTGTAATACTCTACTAATTGAGCTCATTCAATCAAGGATCAAGTAGGACTTTATTTGGCTGTAATGTAGGCTGCAGGATGGGTAGGATACATTTAGATATAAGAGTGACTACACCTCCCTAAGCACTTTAATACATACAATTTACTGTTTACATCAACTCCCTACTTCTTTAAGCCAAATACATCAAAAGTTACCACTAAGCAAAAATATTTTGCACAACCATACAACTACTTTTTTTCATTTTTTTTTCAATTCAAGTGGCTCTTACTTTATTAAAACAGTTCACCTTCCTCCTTATTTTAATATTTCCACTCAAAATCCAAACCAACACACCACACTTTAAAATTTTACAATGTTCATAACAAATTCAAGTGCTCAATAGAGGTAAAAGGTTCAAATAGATGTTCAATTCAAACAAACGGGTAAGGCTTGTAATGTGGTTGCCAAAGGAATAGGATTACAGGCTCAAATGGGTTAGCTAATATACATACCAATTAGGTGGGTAAAATATATATCTGACTCACAAAGAAACGCCTATATCACTTCCAAGACTGAATAAAATTACTATTTTGCTTTGCAAGCACACGGGTCATGTTCTATACATCAAATGCAATGCACCGAATAACACCAAACCTCACACATACATTGGCACATAACTCACTCAGGATCGGACTCATCAAGACACTCTCGTAAAAGTAGTTAAGCAAAATTAAGATCATACAATTCAAGGTGCTCATACAAGAGTCAAACGGAGCCTGAGCGTCACAACTAATGCACTCACTATTCTCACGGTATAATAAAATCAAGAGATATTGCTTTCATTTCAAATCATAGCACAAGGTTTCCTACTCCTAACAAAAATAAAACTAACTATCCCAGTACAACTTAAACCCCTGAAAAAGAACCGTGTCACAAAGAAAAACCAAGGGGAAATTATTACACTACATACAAAAGAAAATATTTTTGTCTTTTTCCTTCGACTTTAATCCCTCAAGAAACCTGTTGATGATACGAAAAATCAAAAACTTTAAAAAAAATTCTATCTCTATCTACTAAACTAAGCCAAAGAAAACTAATATACATACGTGCATATATATATATATATATATATATATACATACATACATACATACATACAACTATCCCCATATTTAAGTTGCGGCATGTCCCATGGAACACAATTAAAAAGCATAAGGTAAAGGAAACTTCTCTAAATATCTAGTCGGGGTCTGAGTCAAAGTCAGGCTCCATTCCTCGTGCACAAACTATGCACACATCCACGCGGACAGGTTCTTCTTGGCCTTCTTCGGTTACACCTCCACACTTATCTTTCTCGCTCACTGCAGCCTTCTCTTTCAAGCCCTTTACTTTCCACTAAACACCCGCAGCTTGTTTGTCCTTTTGTACCCCCTTTGCTCCATCCATCTTAAAAGTCACAGTCTCTTCACTCACTCTAAGAATGATTTTTCTCTCTTGTATATCTAATATAGCTCTGGTAGTCACTAATAATGGTCTTCCTAGGATGAGGGGGGCCTCCTTGTTTTCCTCTATATTTACCACTATAAAATCCATCGAAAATACGAACTTATCCACCTGAACTAACACATCTTCCACTATCCCCTCGGGCGATATAGTCGTTTGGTCTACCAGCTGCAAAGATATGGGTGCAGGCCTTATCTTTGTAATCTCCTTCTCTGGTTTCATGTAGATAGATAGAGGCGTTAAATTAATTGAGGCACCAGAATCACATAAGGACTTATCAAAATTAATAGTTCCTAAAGAGCAAGGTATAGCAAAACTCCCTGGATCTCCACACTTTTGTGGGAGTTTATTTTGCAATATCGCACTGCAATTCTCTGTGAGCTTGACCACTGGGGTCTACTCTACTTTCCTCTTCTTCGTAAGGATCTATTTCAAGAATTTAGCATAAGCAGACATTTGTGAGAGCACTTTTGTGAATGGTAAGTTTACATGAACCTGTTTCAGCACATCAAGAAATCTATCAAATTGTTTGTCCAGCTTTTCTCTACATAGCTTTTGGGGGAAAGGTAAAGCAAGCATATTCTTGCTCTCCTCAAGTTCCTCCCTTCCCAAATTTTCTTCCTTCTTGTTTCTATCTTCTTCTTTCTGGCCTTTCTTCTTCTTATCAACATCACTTTTCAGCTGCTCCCCACTTTTTTTTTAGGTCTCCATATATTTTTGCATCGGGGTGAGATCTTTCAACACTTGCCCACTTCTCAAAGTTATATCATTCACTGTTTCCTTGCAATTTTTTTCAGAATCAGTCGGGAGAGTTCTTGGAACCCTCTCAGATAATATCTTTGCAATATGCCCCACTTTCTTCTCTAAATTCGAAATTGTTGCCCCTTTTACTTCAAATCTTTCATCAGTTTTCACAATGAAGGCCTTCATGAGATCTTCTAGATCCGGCTGATTGGGTTGTTAAGCCGAAAATGCAGCCTCAACTAATTCATAAAACCAAGATCTCCTTGTCCCTATATTATGGGGTTGTTTTTTTTTCATGCATTTACGATACTCTCAGGTGAACTCATTGAAAATCTGGGTGCTTCTGACCTATTGCATTAAAATTATAATTTCCCACAACATTCACTTCTTCTGTTGAGGCTTGATACTCATGAGTAGGGTGTCCTCTTTCACATATATCACAAGATCCGTGAGGCTCACTCTATATCGTGGCTAAGGTCAGCTTTCATATTCTTTAACTAAAGCATCAAGTTGTACCTGCACAGATGTATTAGTATCAACTTGGAACACCAGTTGATCTTCTTTTTTCAGCACTCTCAAAGGGCCACTGATTAACATCTTCAGATAACACATCAAGAATTGAAACTATCTCTTATGGAGTCTTCTTCGTCAAAGGGCGTCCAGCTGCATTGCTCAATGTTCTACGTGAGGCCGGTATCAATTCATCCCAAAAGTCCTGGAGTTACATCTAGAGTTCAATTCCACTATGTTGACACTTTCAAACTATCTCCTTAAACCTCTCCCATGCTTCAAAAATAGTTTCAGTCTCTTTCTGGCAAAAGTTATGGATTTCTCTTCTAAACTTGCCCGTCTTAGCTGAGGAGAAATATTTATCAAGAAATTTTCTGGTCATCTCCCATGTTATATTTGATCCATTGAGCAAGCTTCGAAGCCACTGCTTTGCATCATCTTTAAGTGAAAAAGGGAATGCCCTTAAGTACACTACATCTTATGACACCCCATTGTGTTGAAAGGTGTTCATAATCTCCTTGAAGTCCATTAGATGTGTGTTTGGATCCTCGTTCATATTTCCTGTAAAGACAAAGATGTTCTGAATGGTTTGAAGAAACCCTTGTTTCAACTCGAAATTGTTTGTTGCAATTGGAGGTGGTCTAACACTTGATAATCCTTGACTGTATACTGGTCTAGCATAATCGCCAAGTGGTCTCCCAGGCATGTGAGCTATATTTCTGAACTGGTCTGCAGCCAAGGGTTGATGTTGATTAATTATGTGACCTCTCTCTTCTTTATAGATATTCTGTTCAGCTTTGTTAGCTGCTTCATCAGCATCCCATGCAGTTTTTTCTCGTTGTTGGGATGCCTCTTTTGCAGCCAAATGTACATTATCATCATCGTTTCCGGCCGTAGTTTCTTGTGTTGAGGATTGCCCAACCTTTTCGAACTTATCGATGAGATTCATTATTTCCTCAACTATCGCAGTTGTTTTTCTAAATCTGGCTCGTATGGTAGAACTTCTTTCACAGAAGCTCGAGTCATGCACCAATCTTAACTTATAAACTACGCACAATCAATGAACACCAACTGTAAAAAGGGAAATAAAAGAAAAAAGAAAAAAATTCCTGAATCAGCGCTACAAACTATTTCAAACACTATTGATGGCCAATCCCCGGCAACGGGGGGAAAATTTTACGAGCGCAACACTCAAAATTAAATTATGCTCGCTAATCAAAGATAATATAGAATAATATCGTATTTACATGGATTGGATTTAAAAAGTATTCACATAGTTTCTAGCTTGATTACTATCCAATAGGATCAGCAGTTGAGATTTATATGATACTAATTAAATTTAACTAAGAATCTAAAGTTATCGTCTAGTGACTATCGAGACAAGGATTTAGTAAATAAAGTTATCAGCGGGAGAAGATAGGTTTTTGATAGGATAGGTGCAAGATAATTATTCGAAATCTAACTTTAGATAATTCACTTCTAATGTTCAAGTGATTCTTTCGAATTCACTCAATTATTAGTTCAAACGCTTAGCATAAACTTCTCTCGATTAAGTCTCAACCTCGCGAGATGAAGCAAATTACGCTCTATGAAGATATGCAAGAATGGATAGTGGATTGGTCTTTAGGAAAACCTATTTCGATTATCCTCCTAACTAGATTTAATCAATGATTCAGCTAGCATCTTTCGATTATTTAGAAGAATCTATGAACTCAACCAACAATATAATGCAAAGATATTTCAAGTTAAGCTTCTCTCGATTACATGAACTAATGAATATAGATGCAATAATTAAATCATCCAAAACGCTTCAATACATAAAACTAGAGTTATAATCCACAAACAATCAACAATACACCAAATCCATCAAACCTTAAAGTGAACTACTCCACAGATATGGAGAAATTTATCACATATATAATTAAAGTATAGGAAAACATAAATCCAATCCAAACTCGGGTCTTGAATGAGGAAGTAATGAGGAAATCCTTGTGCTTGTGTTCTTCCAACTCCTCCTTAGCTTCCTTAGGTCTAATGTATGTCAAAAGTCTAGAAAATAATATTTTTCCATGTATTTTATACCAAGTATGATCAGGCTCAGACGAAACCACCCTTTCCTAGCCGAAATAGGAAAATAGGTCTAGGAAAAATACACAGGCGCGAAACCACATGAGGTGACGCGCCACGCATGGCATTAGTGGAACTTATCGTAGAGCAAGCAAAATTCATCAGGCAGCAAAAACCTACAGTTGTGGTGCACCACGCGCCGTGGCAGTGTGCTTTTGCTCAGAGACCGGCTTTAACCTTGATTTTTTATGTCAAAACTTGGTCCTTGGCCCCCAAATACAATCCTGGCTTAATCCCTTGGGCTTTTACGCATACTTCAAATCTCCAAATAGCTCGAATTAGCTCAACAACATCTACATAACTCGGAATAACTCTACAAGGCATAAAACACATAATAAGTGCAAAACACTATTGATTAAAGCTCAAATACAAGTAAAGTGCAGTGAATTAGAGTGCAATAAGCTACTAAAATACGGGGTTATAGCGTACCATCATTATTCTATACTTCCTATAGTACTTTTTATTGATTAAAGAAATAGATATTTTATATTTGCTTGTGGAAAAAAAATTGTCAGTTAGCTGACTTTCTTTGTGTTTTCTAAAATAAACTTAACAATATATACTTTTCAAAAAAGATTTCAGAAAAACCCTCTTAAATCTTCGAGAGTTTATGTGCTCCTGATGAAAGTAAAAAAGAAGCACGCCAACTTGTATAATTGCAGTAATAAAATTATATAGTTGGAACAAAACTTAAGTTGAAATATTAACTAAAATAATGGAGGACTTCTATTATCACTGTTTCATTATTTGTTAGGTTAACTATATATGATCAATAATAATCATTTTTAGGAACTCACTTTTTTTCTTTAACTTTATTTTGTAACTCAGTAATTTTAATATATTATTTATGTAATTTTTCAAAAATTTATATTTACTAAGATAGGGTACACGCGCAACGCGCATATCCTAAGACTAGTATATATATGTGTGTGTGCGAATAAATTTTTTTAAAATTTTATGGTAGATACATCGTTCGCACTCTTTCTTTGGCATTATAATAATCAAATTCTTCATCTTTACATTCTAGGTTGATGGTAGTTTATTTTGCCAAGTTCAAGAATCCATTTCGTGTTAAAAATAACTTGTCTTTAATTGAGTAAAATTACTATCACTATTTAATTCAAATATATATTATTAATATATCTTGATAAACAGTAAATATTCATAAAGAATAATCGGTTTGATAGTGTTGTATTGGAATATAGTTCGCGAGTTATGTGTTTGGCAAGATTCTCATGTTTAAATGAAAAAACCAAACAAAAAAACCTAAATAACGGAAAAACCGATAAAACCCGAATCTATAAAAACTGAGTTAATTGATTTGATTTGGTTCTAATATTTGAAAAATTAACTTAATTGATTTGATTACTCTCGAGAGAAAGCAACCCAAAACCGAACCATGAACGTCCCTATGCACAAACTCGTAATAAATCTTTGTATACGGCATGGCGGACGGATCCTTCTCTGCAATCAGCTTCTATATAGATCCCCTTGGTTAGCGATATCAGCAAAGAGAGGAGGAGAGATATGGAATATTTGCCTTTTATGAATACGGATTAAGTGCTTTCTTCATATATTTTCTTTCTTCGTTTCTTTTTAGGAGGGATATACGGGAATAATGGGCGTTGGATCGAAGACATTGATGCTGACTAAAGATTCGCAATGTTCGACAAAAACATTAAGAAAATATACACTACCTTACACTTTTGGAGCATATATTTAATTTCTTAACAAGCAGATACATATTAAAATCACAACTCACAGTATACTAAAATATACTGACAAAAGAATTACTACCTGATTCTCAATTTGTTCTCAAAAGTATCATCGTAAAGCTACAATATACACAGGCTAGAACACTGAGATATTAACCTCAAGTGGTTATAGTCTCTCGGTGCTTACAGTTTCTTATCTTTACCGTCATTGTGTTACTCCAAAAACCTTTACTCGCCTCACAGCATTGTCTTCGAGGTACCTGCACAAAATTATGATCACATTCAGCATACCATCAAGAAATTAATGAGCCATAACGATACTCTTTTCCCATTCCAGAACCGGTGGAAACCCTTTTAGACATACTTGATCCTCATTGGAACTCACCATTCTTTATTAAAGAATAAAAAGGTCAGACTATGGTGTCAATTGCTTGTTTATGTTTTACAACGAGGTGACTATTATCAAGTTCAGTTTACTTAAGTTCAACAGAAGTAAATGCTTCATAGGCACTAAGAAATCAATATTGGACATGTTAAGGACAGAGATTACACCTACATGAAATAAAAAATTTGAGGGAGAGACGGGAAGAAGGGCAAATACCTTTTTCCACTTCTCAGGATCCATTTTCAGTGATGAAACTACAATCTTCTCAATGGCAAATGCACGTGCGTAGTTTGCCTGATTACACTTCTTTTCTTGTTTTATTGGAGGCTTCTTGTAAGTAGTTACCGTCTTTCCCTTTTCATCCTCTTTAATTGAGTCTAAATAAAATATTAGTGGCCGTTCACAAGGTTCAGAACTCATAGGCCTGGTATTGAACGTAAAAGGTCCACTGCTCCAACTCCGCCAAGTACGGAATGTCTGCAATGGTGTTTCCAAATCCTTGGCAGACAACAGCCAGGGGTATATCTGCACTGCATATGCCCAGGAAACAGATATGGACCATTTGTACCTCCGGTAATAACAGAAAGACTGCTGCATTGTTCGGGCTGGATCAACCTTGTATGCTGTGGTTAACATTCTTAAAGACTCTAGCCGGCTCTCATTAGGAAACAATGGTTGTACATATTCCAGGTGGTGGAGAGATACAAGTGGTGCCATTGGATGAGCTGCCAATAGACCAAAAGGATCATCTCTAATATCAATCTGTCAAAGATCATAACAGATAAAACAATTAGCTTTCCTTGATATTGCATCAGCAGATATGAGAAGCTCGAAAAACGATTTGCAGTTGTGCTCCTACTAATATTTACGAGCTTAACAGATCCTACTGAAATCATATAAGCCAAATAACATAATAAGGTCTGCGAAGTTGTTGCCATAAAGTGTAGCAATATGCAGATACTCCTTGAACCGGAATGAATAAGACGAAATGGTAATCAGTTCCAACTAGGATCTATAAAAAGCGATCAATCAAATTACCAATAAGTACATAATTCAGTTGACTTTGTTTCAAAGGCATAAATAGAATTCGTGGTCAACGAATAATTAATTATGGAAATATTTGCACGGAAAGGAAAACAATGTGAAGGATTCTTTAAAGGAAAAAAATAGAATCACTTTCGAATTTTTTTTCCTTAGGAGTTAACGGAATTATTTTAGGCCTTGAAGCTAAAATTGAAAAAGAACTCGCCAACCCAACTCATATATAAAGCATCCATTTCTATTGATTCTATTGCATACTACTGTTATTTCGCACAAACATCAAAATTACTCTTGGAAAATAGCAATCATTAGGTGCTTTCAAGGTTCAAGCTGCTCAACTAAAGAACCCGTTCCAAAAGACGAAGTTGTTCAAGTTCTTTAGGTGATTAGGTTGAGTCTATAATTCTTTAATTGTAACCTATTTTGCTTTTGAGAAGTGTATTTTTAAGTTATCAAATCTGAAGAGTTTGTTTAGCCTTCTAAACTATTCTAAACTAAAGTTTATAGTCTTAAAAGCGATAGCTACAATTGGGTTGACTGTATGGGTCAAGACACTAGAATTAGTCCCCTTGTTTATTAAGTTGTAACCTAAAAGCTGCTCTTTAAAGACTAGTGAAGTCTTGAAACAAATACTAGTAGAGTAGATCGTGGTTTCTACTACCTTGAGCAAGAGATGTTCCACGTAAAATAACTTGTGATCTTTAAATTCGGCACTTCACTTTTAGTTTTGTGACGGAATAATTTAAAAAAAATCAAGTTCTTTGACAAGTGAAAATTGGGTACGACACAATTTACTCCCCTTTTATGCCTAGGTGCGTCTTAAAATAACGATTTATATATAGAGAGAGAGAGTTTGGACCTATTGCACAAAGACTACACCCGCCTGCACCCCAAACTGTCTACTGAGCACGGAGGACATAGTGATGCAGTAACATCCCGATGAATTTGTGTTTACATGCACACACTGTTCATGCGCGCATTGTTTGGTGCCCAAGAATGTTGTAACACGGTAACCTTGATATATAAAAGGTCAGGATTGCCCAACTACCCAACTCTGATTTATTCCATGCCCTCTTGTACTTTTTCAATGAAGACCATTGGCACTCCACGAACTGAGCAACAAGGAGACGAAAGAGCTTCCATCAGCCACATGAAGTGGCTAAAGTCATGTCTGTCTAATAATCAACAAACTCGGAAAAGGGACAAACAAGAAAAGTCAAAGAAGACGTGTCACTCATTTTATCACAACTTCGGGACTAATGTCAAGGCCAAGTAAAAACAAAAAAGATGTGTAAATCTTAGGACAAATAAAGGCACGTACGGGGGACAAAATCATGTTCAAGGAACATCATGCTAGCTCAAAAATCTGACTCTTTATTCTTTTGTCCACCCACAGTGAGAGGCCTCACCTTTTGAAAGGGTAGTAAGAAGGGGGGTTCGGGTGCGCTTCTTCTTCCTACCGGTTCAGGAGCTTAGGTTCAAGCGGTAGTAGTTTTCTAATTGGAGTTGGCACACGTAGGCCCGACACCAAAGGTTGGTTGCCGCATTCGGTAAAGCATTCCGCTAGCTGGCGCATAGCAAGCAAGAAAGCTCAAAGCCAGCCAAACTACGACCGAGAGTTTCGCCTTTTGAAGCACCAGTCGCGTAGGGCGACCGGGCCTCTTACCTCATCTCAGTTCAATCTTCTCATGAACCTGAATCATTTGTTGAAGCCTCCAATCATTCTTGCTGGAGAGATGCTATACAGGAAGAAATCAATGCAAACTNATTCAAGTAAGGAAGATTGTCATTAGTCTAGGTATTCTAAATATAAAATACCATTAGCGCCCAAGCTAACCATCTCGACTGATCGATCGGAATGAAACCGATTAATATGGAACTGCTAAAGATGGAAAAAACGCAAGGAACGAAGTTGTGAGAAAGTCCCATGACATCCAAGTTTGATTTTCGAAATGAAAGATTGAGCAGCTGCTGAAGATGGAGCTGCAGAGGGTAGTTCCGGTAAGAGAGAGAAAGTTTGATTGATAAGGGCATTCTGTGAATGGAGGAATTGGCACAAATCTGATCTGAAGTAATGTGTTGCCGCGAATCGGCTGAAAGAGTTTCAATAGGCCAGGAAACCATTTCCGCTAAAGAGTTCTCTATTGCAATGTTTTTTGGCGGGTCGCTTTCTTTTGAAAAGAGAGGTTTCGCCCTTTCCGGCTCTTCTCCTCCATGCTTCAGTTGCCGAGTATGATTTGGTATAGTTTCAAAGTTTTAAGCTGGAGCCTCACGTCACGGAACGAATGTTTTGTTTTCAAATCAGCTTCGAAGAATGGCCGGGAATCGTCTTCCTAAAAAGAAGAGTCTTCGTTTGAAAAAATATAGTTTTCAATTGGCTCGGCTTCCTTAGATAATCAAATCAAGTTTCAAGCCGGTCAGGTCAATCGTTTCAAAGGAAGAAAATAAAGGCCGAAATCAAGATGAATGTCGACCCGGTAAATCACCTAACTTTGAATGGCTGAAAGTTGCCAAATCGGTTGAAAGAATTGAAAAGAATGCTGGAAAATGAGCTTCAAAGCTTGAACTTCCACTTTCAATAGTCAGAAGAAGCGCGGATGGCACAAAAGCTAGTGATTAGCTGACAATATCGTATCTCGGCTAAGGGCCGACTCCACTACTTAAGATTGTCGAATCTAATCTACCTTCTATGACCTAGCTTCTGGTATTTGAATCCATTCTTCTATCAGCAAGCCTGTCAGTCAATCACTTCTCTTCCTACTTAGGGGTGTCTAGTAAAACTGTTATACCATATAATTAATATATTAATTAATCAATGAAATTTAAGTGTCTTCAAGGATGAATAGATAAGAACTAACCCAAAACCTAATGCTTTTTACATCATAAACTTTATTTACTTAAAAATTGTGCAACTTTTATACATATATGGGGTATACCGAAAGATAAATTTAGTTAATGAAGTCTTAGAATGTTACCAGATTTATCAACTTCTAAGGATGTGTTTGATACGGAGGAAAATGCATTCCATGAAAAATGTTTCCACTGAAAATGAATGATTTTATTACTTATTTTCTCTTATTTGGTTGGTTAGTGAAAAACTTTGAAAATGAATGATTTTATTACTTATTTTCTCTTGTTTGGTTGGTTAGTGAAAAAAAATTTCAGGAAAATATTTTTTAGTGTTTGGTTAGAGAGTAAAATAGATTTTTAGAAAAATAATTTTTATGCTACTCTTCTCACCCCATTCAAGCAAGTCCCCATATTTCCTGTGCTCCCCCTCCCCCCTCTAACAACCCAACGTTTTCGTAACTCTATATTTTTCAAGAATTTAATCATTCTTCCAAAAATTCACACAAACTCAAATGAACTAATGTGTTGCTTTACGTTTTTACGCAAAACAATGTTAAAAAAAATACTTCTACTTCATAAAAAGAAAATATTCATTTTGTTGCAATAAAAGAAAATACTTTTTCCACATCATAAAAAAAATAGACTTTTCTTGAAATGAAAGAACATACGTTTTACTACAACATTTTGTTGAAACAAAAAAATAATTTTTCCACATCATGAAAAGAAAGTACTTTTTTTTTTTTTTAAAATGAAAAATATACCTTTTTACATCATAAAAAAAATACTCATTAATTGAAATTAAAAAAGTACTCTAACTACAACATGAAAAGAAAGTACTATTAATAATATTTTAATTTAGGATTGGAGTGGGGTTGGAGTGGGTTGAGGTAGGTGTGGGCATGGGCGACGCCACACTTTGCTTAGGGTGGTCAATTGACCACCTTTGTCGGAAAATTACATTGCATATATAGGTAAAATATTAGGTTTTAAAGGTACATAACGTATATTGAACACCCTTTATCAGAATTTTTTTAAACTTATTTCAAGTTAGAACACCCTTGACGAAATTCTTGGCTTCGCCACTGAGCGTGGGTAGGTGGGGTGGGTTGATAGTGATAGGGAATAGGATGGGGAAGGTTGAAAAAAAGTTTTAAAAAATATTTTCCCTTTCTTTTGATAGTAAAAATATTTTCCTCCAATTCAAAAAAAATAAGTTCATGAGGAAAATATTTTTCAAAAACCAACCAAACATGAGAAAATTGGAACACAATGAGGAAAATATTTTCCGAAAAATATTTTTCTTCGTACCAAACACACACTAAGAGCCCGTTTGGACATAAGAAACTTTTCACTTTTTTCCAAAATATTTTCACATTTTTTTCGAAGTGTTTTATTCATAAAATTTTCATTTTTCACTTCAAAATGCATTTTGAAAATTTTCGAAAATTTGAAAACTCTAAAAAGCTGTTTTTTAAAATTTTCATTCAAATCACTCACAAAACATCAAAAACAACCCAAAATTATATTCATGCCCAAACACAACTCTAAATTTCAAATACCATTTCCACTTGAAAAAAAATTTCACTTTTTTGGAATTTTACAATTCTTATGTCCAAACGCCCACTAAGTCTCACAAAGGATAATTTTGGGGTATTATAAATTAAAGTTGTGATCTGTTTCAAGTGGAATATTTGAAACAAATAGATTAATGAGTAGATTATGTCTTACGCATATATCTTAAATAGTTCATGTCACATCATATCATAAACAAGTAAAAAACACATTAGGTTAAAATGAAAAAGAAAAAGAAAGAGTAAAGCCCAATAGTGCGCAAGATTATAAATGAACAAAAAAATGATAGAAATGAAGCATAGAAGTATCCAACAAAAATCGACCACCAAATTGAGTGTGCGCACCTACGAGGGCGATTGCACACGAGCGAGCAATGCCCATCTTAAAAGACACAACCAAATAGGTCTCTGAAAACTTTATGTGAGAATTAGAAAAGCCAAATACTGTTAAAAGAATAGAACTGGCAATAGTATAGTACAACGTAAAACTACAATACTAACTACTGTACTAAGCGATAAAGAGCGCTCAGGCATGTGATGGATATGAATTTAACTTTTTGTAGATGCGTTACCATCGAGGTCTCTCCAACCTTTGACACGAAGCCCCAAAGAACCAATAAAACATCAAAACGCCTCACTAGATGCTTGTTCTTTTATTTTTTACTATTCTTTTGTTTGGACAAGTACATGTTCAACACAGTGCTCTACCACAAGGTATCTTCGAAGAATACTTTATTTAAAAGACTATTAGCCACACAGCTTTGGCATTTAGTTATATTATGAAAATATAAGAAATCATATGGTAATACTACATGGTAAGAGGTAGAACAAGAATAATATTTTTAATAAGAGCTTTCAGTATTAAACTTTGCTGATGAAGTTGATGTGTGGCGTTCAGTACTACGGTGCATACTACGCACCATGCTCCCTGTAATACCGTTGTTTAACCTTTCTAATATAAGTATGCCTCTTTCATGACCCAAAAAGAAAAAAGTTAGATGTGTGGCCAATCAAGCAATATAGTGGAAGTTACACTCAATAGTGAAATAAGTCATAATTTTCTTAATAGATGGAACATATATTTATAAAGATAAATTTGAAATATAATTTTTTTAAACATATTGATAACAAGAAGAGCTTGCTATTAAAGTACCATAAAATGAGGAATTCTTTTGAATATTCATGAGAAATAGATTTGTGAGGATTTTGTCTTGGCCAAAAAATTTAAGGGAGGTAACAAAGAATGATGTCAAGGCTGCGTTTCTTATGCTTAAGGATGAAGAAAATGTGGGTGAAGGAGGTCATCAGTCACCAGCTGTGGACAGTGGCCAATGGCCAGCGACCATGTGACACTCACCAGCAGTGCAAAACCCCAAAAGTGCAATTGTAAAAAATTCCATTCACGTAACCCGATGCACATGAAAATTGCTACGTGGCCATCCCTGAGCTTACAACATACAAAAGTAAAGGACTAGTGCCTACTTTTTTAGTTTCTTAATTTTCTTTTCATCCCGAAGATTCCTCCACAAATTAAATGCAAGTTTCAAAAGCAGCTCAAAATATATTCGTTTTAATTTATGTAAATTTTTTTTTTTTTTATCCGTATCAAAAAGAATGATTATTTTTCTTATTTAAAAATAATTTATTTTTATACAATAGTTTATAACAACACAAAATATATGTGTCTTATTTTGCACTACCAACTCAAAAATCAGTCTCTTTTTTCTTAAACTCCTTACCTAATTAAATGGACTCACATCGACTAAAACGGAAGAGTAAGAATTACTTTTACTTAAGAATATCCATATATGTTAAAATATTAATTTTGTATCTATTTTAGATTCACGTCCAGACAGTAGAATAATACAACAATTCTTAATTAACAGTGATGTTCAAGTCAAATGTGATGGAATCCAAGCAAATAAAAGTACATTCAAATTTACAACAACAAACTCAATATACTCTCATAAGTGAATAATCTCACAAGTAAAATCTGAATAGAGTACTAGATTCGCAAATCTTATCCTTATCTTATGAAAAATAGAAAAATTATTTCTGATAGTATATTAAAATTTAAATTAGGAAAAGACAAAATAACCTCCTGACTACCTAAATTTGCACCTAATTACCAACCCGATAAAGGAACTTATAACTTTCCTATTTGAATACCGTAATTCACGTAACTCATACATTTGTGAACTAATAAACCTCTCAAATGGAGCGTGTGTATCAAATGCTCTGGCATTATAACATATCATATTCTAGGACTAGTTGTTGCTTGACATGTATAATTTGTGCCCCGCTTATTTTAACAAATTTATCAAATTTTAATTTTATTGTTTTACTTTTTTTCTTATTCATGGCCTTCTACAGATAAGTCAATCCCACCATTTTTTTTCTAATGCCACCCGAGCACACCACATCAACTCGTCACTCACATCTCTACCACCAGCACCATCGCAACCACCATAAATAAGTCAAAATCACTAGAATTTATTTGTGCATAGACTGGAAAAAGGAAAAAAAATAAGCAACAAAGATAACTCGATTAGTTATTCTCTCTCTAAAACCACAAGCTCACCACTCCCTTCCCACCTATGGACCACCACAAACTACACCAGAATGCTCCCTTTATGAAGCAATCGTTATTTTCTCCTGAAATTTAAAATTTTATTTTTGTTTTGTTTTTTCCTAATTCGAAAATTGGCATACAAGTTTTGAATACTTAATTTCCCTCTCAACTATAATCTTGACTTTCAGTGAAAAATAGCGTGAGAGAAAATTGAAGGATACTTGTGGCAGTAAATTTGTTGGGATTGATTTGGAAGTAATACGAAGAAAATGAATATTTTTTGGGGGGGAGGGGGGAGGGGGGTTTAGCGTACAGTGGCAGAGGAAGAAGGGGAAAGGAGAAAGGAGAAAGGGATGGACGGTGGGCATTTTTAATCCAAAATTACCCTGCTCTGCACGCACTTTGTCCCTATCACATGTGCTCTTGCTATATAAGTATAGTCAATAATAAAAAATATTTATTAGTTTGTATATATACTAGTTGAGGTGTTGAAATGAAAAAATTGTAAGTTTTTTTACCAAATTAGCAATCAGGTGTAAATTTACGTGGTAAGCGGACTATTTTGCCTCAGTAAAATAACTTATGTACTAATCAATTCAAAAGCTCTTATATACATGTTCACATCAAATAATCATTAATTATTTTTTCAAATTGATACCATGTCCACGAAATATTTGTTAAAAGTCGGCTATGTCTTGCCACATCTTCCATCTAATTAATCTACTTCTTCTTGATGAAGACAAAGTATTCATCTTATAAAACAATATTCTAATTAAATGAAGTTAAAACTCTTCAAATTGTTCGAAATGCCATAAAAAATACCTGGTGAAACCCCCGTTCCCTTGTAAGGATGACACCGACCTCACCCACACAGGCCCACACCCGCTGATCCGACCCGTAGAAGTTGTAATACCGGTTGAGGCACCCGTCCATTATTCTCACCAGCTCCGCCGCCAGCGGGTAGCTAATGGCAAACCCACCGCCGCCAAACGCCATGTCGTAGGCGTGCATCACATTCTGCTCCACGCTCTCCGAGTTCCCCCCGATGTAGTACATATCCCGGTGATTGTACTTCGCTAATACTGTAACTAAGTTTTCAGTAAAGAAGACGGTATCGTCATCTCCCATCACGAACCACCTCGCGTTTGGTAACCCGACCCGGAATGAATCCACAATCACCCGGGAGATTCGGACTGCTGACTGCGAGCTCGTGAACTTGAATTTCTTCCAGTCGGAGGAAATTCGATAAGGAGGCGAAGTATCGGGCCAAGTTGAATTCGGGTCTGGCTCTTCATCCAGCCAAACGAACCCGCGTGTGACTGTGGGTTTCCACCAGAGCTCCGAATAGTGTTTCCGGTTCTTCCACGTCTGGGCTGATCCGGCTATGCCGAAGACGATATGCGAAATGTTGGTGGGCGAGAGAGAATCATTGGCGGCTGTGGAATTGTACTGATGGAGGTCACAGACCGGGTTGAAGCTGATACTCGAGTCCGTGCATTCGGGGCACCGAAACCACAAGTCTTGTCTAACAAACGCCGAGTAGAGAACCAAGGATATGGAAGCCAGGAAAAGAAAAAAGGAAACAACCTTTATCGACGCCGTAAAGCGATCACAGTTCTTATCCTTTGGGAAGATAACCCGGAACGGCAGAGGCAGGTCGTGACCCGATTGTCCTCTGGTCTGAGACATATCGAAGAAGCCCGAGCTTTTCGGACCCAACAAATGTGTGATAATACCAGCTCTCGTAAAGATGAGAATTGAATTCGCAAAAACCAAAACGTGGGTTTCCTCAGTTAGAGAGTGGGTAAACAAAGAATGAATGCCTTAAATTGTGAGAATATTGTGTTAGCCAAAAAAATTAAGGGAGGTAACACAGAATGGTGTCAAAGCTGCGTAGGAATTTAGGATGAAGAAAATGTGGGTAAACAAGGTCATCAGTTGCAAATGCCACGTACCGAATAAGCAGGTGCCCAGCTGTGGCCAATGATCACGTGGGACTCACTAGCAATCCAAAAGCCCAGAAGACACTTGTAAGAAATTCCATTCACGTAACCCCACGCTCATAAAACTAGTCCTATTTCTTTCACATGAAACACTACTAGTAAGGTATTTTTGGACGACTTAGTCATATTTCTTTGGCATTAAGCATTAATAATCCACATTCTTTATTTAAGTGGTATATTTTTAGTCCCATGATTGATATGAAAAAATATATTTTTTTTAAAAATGAGTGATTATCATTTATTTTTTCTTATTTTATTGGTGAGTGTGTAGGCATGTAAAATTTATTGGATTCAAATATTCAATAAACAATTTGGATTATAATTTAAATCTACTAGTCTAAATAAATATTATGGGCTAATATAATTTGATTAATTATATTAGTCCATATAAACTTTAATCTATTGAGCTAGCTCATTTAGTTGGCTACAAATAATGAGCCCACTTCATTAAGCCCGAGATGTCATATTTCTAGAGGCCCAGTTTGGTGCCACGTGTCAAATGATGTGGCACGTCAAGTCAAACAGAAGAGCCAATGAGATCATGTCACGTGTCAAAATGACAAGGCATGCCAAATCACATTAAAAGGCCAATGAAATCGCGCCACGTGTGCAAGTGACATGTTCTGGCCAATCAAATGCGGCCTTGTCACACTTCAATTTGATTGGTCGGAAAGAGTTTGTTCTTATCATAACTCTTCCCTCCCACAACTATAAATAGGGGTCTTCATAACCCAAAAAAAATACCAGAAATTATAACAAGAAACAAGAGGGAGCTCATGGATCAAACTTTGCGGATTTCTCTAAAAGCTACAAGCATTCAAGTGTTCTAAGGATTAAAAGATCAAGACGAAGATTCAAGAACAAGCTGCAAGCCCTTGGATTAAAAATACGTCATGATCAAGATCATGCCTCAAGCACTAGGATTAAAATAAAATAAAATTCAAGATTAAGCTCAAAAGCTCTTTTATTTACTGTTGGAAAGAAGAATCAGAGGATTCATAGAGATTGTAAAACTCAAATATTTGAAATAAAATACTACGATTATTGCGATATTTTTCGGCCCTGATTATATTTTCTCGACGCAATTTATTGTCTACAAATTCTGGCACGCCCAGTGGGACAATCTCTACCTCTCATCTCAACTTTTCAATCACCAAAGTTCAAGAACAACAAAATGGCTTCCAAGAAATTCAACTTCCGCCAAGGCTGCAAATTCCAAGTTCTATGCTGATGTGGAAAACATACTCGAAGTTACCTTTGGAAGCTTTGGACCAGTTACGAGGAGCAAAGCAAGCTCGTTAGGACAACAAGCACCCCAAGTGTCGTCCGCATCTACCCTGTTTTCGAATCTTCATCCTCAAAAGGAGCAAGATCTTCCACAAACGCACCGGAAGGAGGAAGCGATGTTACTGAAAAGATCAAGAAGCCTGTTGCTCTGCTTGACCTCTCAGGATCCAAGCACTCTTCTGTGAAGGAAGATGATGACACTTCAAATGATGGATCCTTCCCACTTACACCACAGAGCGTGAGCCAATCAAGGACCAATATGTGTGAAAATCCGTGTTACTCTCCATCATCCACAAGATTGTAAAGCCATTCGATAATAGGTTGATGAACAAGATTTGTGATCTCTTTGGCTTCAAGCAACGTAACTCTTCGATGTACAATGCTGCCGCCAATGGTCTAGCTGAGGCATTCAACAAAACTCTATGCAACTTCTTGAAGAAAGTCGTCTCCAAATCCAAACGAGATTGGAATGACCGTATGGAAGAAGATTTATGGGCATATAGGACAACTCACCGCACGCCAACACAAGCGAGCCCTTATGCACTCGTTTATGGAGTTGAAGCCGTCTTGCCACTCGAGCGTCAAATACGTTCATTATGATTAGTTATTCAAGAAGGCATCACTGACAAAAAAAATGCTCGACTTCGATTAGCAGAGTTGGAGGCTCTTGATGAGAAGAGGTTGGAAGCTCAACAGAGTCTTTAATGTTATCAAGCTCGATTGTCTCGCACATTCAATAAAAGAGTTCCCTCAAGATTCTTTCAAGTAGGATATCAAGTCCTTGCCATAAGAAGACCCGTTATTACTTCCCATAAACCTGTAGGGAAGTTCATTTCAAAATGGGATGGGCCATATGTCGTGCAAGAAGATTACTCAAGTGGGGCTTACGAGCTGGTTGATGCAGATGGCATGAGAATCGGCCCTATAAATTGCAAGTTTTTGAAGAAGTATTATCCTTGAAGTTCATACGCTCCTTGACGCATGAGCCTAAACTGCATGTTCGAACGCTCCTTTATGCATGAGCCTAAACTTCACGTTCGAACGCTCCTTGACACATGAGCCTAAACTGCATGTTCGAACGTTCCTTTATGCATGAGCCTAAACTGCACGTTCCTACACTCCTGGCCCGCATGAGTCTAAACTGTGTACGGCCTACCTAAAAAAGAAAAAAAAGAAGAAGAAGAAGAAGAAGAAAGAAAAAAAAGAGTTCACTAGGTTGAAAACCTCGAAAGAGGCGACCTAGGCAAAAGTTAGGACATATAAAAAAAATCTCGCTAGGTTTAAAACCTCGAAAAAGGCGACCTAGGCAAAATTTAGGACATATATAAAAAAAAAAGTCCGCTAGGTTGAAAGCCTCGAAAGAGGCGGCCTAGGAAAAAGTTAGGACATAAAAAATAATAATAAAAAAAAATACCCATTCTGAACTACGGTATGACTTGATCCTCTTCACCGAGGTACGTAGGCAGCTTAGAGTTTCATTCTGAATTCAGTCGCATAAGTTCAAAAAATACATAGTGCCCCAATTATTGTTCGAATGAAGTATGAAAGCCCGTTTAATCAACACTTGAAAATCAAGTTGAGATATCATTCTTCTACTAAGCTTTGGATCCAATTTGATTTAGAGGGGGCAAGCTGCTATGGAAAAATGGGGTCTTCACTGAAATGATGACAATATTTGCATCAAAGTCTGGGGATTCGCTATGAATTCATGTTCACATAACCTTCAAGTTTTTTGGACTTCATATTCGCTCACTGCCAAAAAAAAAGGGAAAGAAGAGAAGAAAGGCGTCAAAAGGGAACACAAATATAAGAAGAAAGATTCCTTGGCACAATGCTTCAAATTCAGTGAGACTTGAACCCAAGATGTTTAGTGGAAAAGGAGGGGGATTGCTAGCAAGAAAAACGTCTTGTGACTTCGAGGCTTCCATACCTAAACACAAAAGTTTTGGCAAAGTCGCGCCAATTCGAAACTATCGGTATATCAAAATCTTATGTTTGCTTCGAAATATTAGCTGAAACTATCCTTAAGGTATTAAATCCTACATTTTGGAAATGCTTTATGTTTTGAAGTCTTATTTTCATAAAATCAAACGGTTCGTGATTTCGACATTCCTACACCAAGATATAAATTTTTTGGTGAAGCCGCGCAAATCTGAAACTATCAACGTGTCAGAATCTAAAGTTAGATTCAAAATAATATCTAGGACGATTTTCAAATTATTTGATTTTGAATTTTGATATGTCCTAGATCTCGAAGTCTATTTTTCATAAAATCAAGCGGTTCATGATTTCGATACTATTACATCAAGATATAAGAGTTTTGGTGAAATCGCGCAAATCTTAAACTATCAACGTGTCAGAACTTAAAGTTAGATTCAAAATAATATCTGGGACGATTCTCAAATTGTTTGGTTCCAAATCTTGGATATGTCCTAGATCTAGAAATCTATTTTCCATAAAATCAAGCAGTTCATAATTTCGACGTTCCTACACCAAGATATGAATTGTTTGGTGACACTACGCAAGTCTGAAATTTTCAACGTGGTGGAATCTAAAGTCAATTTCAAAATATTACATGCGGCGATTCTGAAGGTGTTTGATCCCGAATTTTGTACATCTTTTAGATTTTGAAGTCTAGTTTCCAAGAAATCAAACAGTTCATAATGTCGATGTTTCTAGACCAAGATACGAATAATTTGATGAGACTTCACAAATCTGAAATTGCCAGCGTGGTGCAATATAAAGGGTCCTCACTGTGAACTTTTAAAAATCCTGACGACGAGCTTTTATGGGTCTTCTCCACAATTTTAAAGATCTTCATCGCGAACTTTTAAAGGTCTTCGTCTCGAACTTATAAAGGACTTCGTAATTTTACGAAGTTACTTCCAAAAAAAAAGACAACAGAGTAAAGCAAAGAACAAAGCACAAGAAAAGAAGAAGAAATTACCTTCGCGTCAATGCTTCCAAGTCGTCAAAAGTAGACTCAAAGTCGTTTGCAAACGCTAAAAGTGAATGCAAATAAAATTAAAATTATACTGTATTTATAGAGTTTTCAAAAGGCATTGCCGAGAACATATTTTCGATGTGTGATTGTTTTCACAATTGTTCTCCTATACAGACTCGGTTGGCTAAGGGAAGTAGAAGTCTCCTATTTCAATTTGTGTTTGTTGAAGAAATATGTCCCAAACAATATCTGATTCGGCAGACTTGAATCCCTTGGATAAAGCCGATAACGTTGCTGCATATTAAATCAGCATTTGGATTTTACTCTCATTATATTAGATTAATAATGTAGGGTACAATAACAAAAGTGGAAAGATCAGACACGTATGCTAAAAAAGCACAATTACATCAAAGGCAGCAAAAGGATAAAATTAAAAAGAATAGCATCTGACCTCACCGGGAAGTGGAAACCATAGCAGGTGAGTGAAATTACGTAATCCATGCAACGTCACATATTAACTGAATTGGAATTGTTTGAAGTATACCTGGAAAAGCTAACCAATTTTGGAGTCTTTTAAAACTGGAAAATCATGACTTTGGGAATTACAATTCAATAGCTTTTATATTTTGCGTGATTAGTCACAGAACAATGAATTTGAAATTTAAAGTTCAATGACTTTAATATTTCATGTGATCAAATATACAAATATAAATACTTCAAGCTTAGTCTTCAATAGTTTAAATACTTTGACGAGTCTTCAAGTAAGGGGCATTTGTAAGCATATAAAATTTATTGGATTCAAATATTCAATAAACAATTTGGATTATATTTTAAATCTACTAGTCCAAATAAGTATTATGGGCTAATATAATTGGATTAATTACATAATCCAATATATATGGATTAAATAAATAAACTTTAATCTATTGAGCTAGCCACTTTAGTTGGGCTACAAATGATGAGCCCACTTCATTAAGCCCGAGATGTCATCTTCCTAGAGGCCCAGTTTGGTGCCTTGTCAAATGATGTGGCACGCCAACTCAAACAGAAGAGCCAATAAGATCATGTCACATGTCAAAATGACAAGGCATGCCAAATCACATTAAAAGGACAATGAAATCGCGCCACGTGTGGAAGTGACATGGTCTTGCCAATCAAATGAGGCCTTGTCACACTTCAATTTGATTGGTCGGAAAGAGTTTGTTCTTATTATAACTCTTCCCTCCAACAACTATAAATAGGGGTCTTCATAACCCAAAAAAAAAAAATACCAGAAGTTATAACAAGAAGCAAGAGGTAGCTCGTGGATCAAACGCTGCGGATTTCTCTAAAAGTTATAAGCATTCAAGTGTTCTAAGGATTAAAAGATCAAGACGAAGATTCAAGAACAAGCTGCAAGCCCTTGGATTAAAAATACGTCAAGATCAAGATCAGGCCTCAAGCAAGGATTAAAATAAAATAAAATAAAATTCAAGATTAAGCTCAAAAGCTCTTTTAGTTACTGTTGGAAAGAAGAATCAGAGGATTCATAGAGATTGTAACACTCAAATATTTGAAATAAAATACTACGATTGTTGCGATATTTTTCGATCCTGATTATATTTTCTCGACGCAATTTATTGTCTACAGAGTGAAAAAAAATTTCGGAAATTTTTTTCTTATTTAGAGAGTAAAAAATATTTCTTAAAATTTTTTTATGCTACTTTGTTGCCCCTCCCCCTTCTCCTAAATCCCCATATTTCCGGTGCTCCCCTTCCCCTTCCCACCTCCCAATCCCAATTATCCAATATTTTCAAGATTCTATTTTCTTCAAAAACTTAATTATTCTTTAAAAATTTACACAAACCCAAAGAGATTAATGTGTTACTTTACATTTTTTCACAAAAACAACATTGAAATTTGTGTTACACAACTAAAAAGAAAACACTTTTTTTTGTTTGAAAAATAAAGTACTATTTCTACAATATGAAGAAAGTACTCATTTTGTTAAAATAAAAGAAAATATTTTTTGTATATCATGAAAAGAAAATATTTTTTCTACATCAAAGAATTAACCCAAATATCCGCCTACCTAACTGCTTAAACTAAAAACAACGGTGGGGATAATATATATTTAATTTATGTATTATACGTTTAGAATTATATAATCTATGTATATGGTTAGAAATTGTAAACATTGAAGAAAAGTTTGAATAAAAGGGTGTGGAAGTGAAGAAAAGCTTTGAAGAATATTTTTTCTTCTCTTGACAAGGAAAATACTTTTCTACAATTGAAGGAATGAAAATATTTTCTAAAACATTTAACCAACCAAACATAAGAAAATTAAAAAAATATTTTTCGATTTTTTTTTTTTCATATTTAACATGAAGACTAAAAGTATATTACTTTATTAAAGAACGTGAATTATTAGTACTACATATAAAAAAAATGGACTAGTTGAAATTAAAATCCAAAAATACTGAATTATTTTTGGGCCTTTTTTCAAATTTGCTACGTGGCAACCCTTGAGCTTACAACATACCAAAGTAAAGGGCTAGTGCCTACTTTTTTAGTTTCTTAATTTTCTTCAAAATATATTACTTTCTGTTGTACTTTATGTGAACTTATTATATAAAAAATGAAATAAATATTTTTGATTATATTTTTTATAAGCACCTTTTAAATATTTTAATTTATGTATTGTAATTTCTAGTACTTTTATATAATTTTTATTTTTAAGAAGTTAAAAATTTTATGTCCACATTCATATTGAAAATTAGTCAGTTTGATTCACATAAACTAAATGGAATTACCAAATTCTCTCTGTATTTTTTAAATCAATCTTCAAAAGCTCCTCGTTTTATGCCAAAAATACTTCCTCCAACCTTAACAACTTTTCAAATTTAACTTCTGGCCCTTATCTTCCACTTTCATGTCTTGTTTTCTATCATGGTTAGTCCTAAAATGATGTTGCCCTTTAAAAATGTAAGCATTTCTACCGCACTACTACTTCAAATTTCGTTAGTCTATTATTAACGGAATATGTAAGAATTACTTTTACTTAAGAATATCCAAAAATATCAAAATATTTATTTTGTATCTACCTTAGATTCACGCCCACACAGTACAATAAACAACAATTCTTAATTAAGAGTCATATTCAAAATGTGATGGAACCCGAACAAACCAAATTTCATCCAAATTTACAATAACAGTGTATACGGTCAAAAGAGGACTGCCCTTCTTATGACTAATCGAGGTTGGAACATAATAGGTCAAGGTTCGGCCTCGTATTATATCGAGCCATAGTACATAGTTAGATTGCTGAACTCGTAATCCAGAGACCGATCAAGGTCGAGATTTGCTAAGATCAAGGCCAAGCAAAATAGAGACTGAGCAAGACCGATGGAAGTTTACCTAGCCAAGTAACGAAAAGCCGAAATATTCGTAATCGAGCAAGAATCACGGCGGAAATATCGGCATGTATCAAAATGAGGCCGATTAATTAGCCAATCACGGGAATTCTTAATGTATTTAGAGTTGTAACATAAGTAGGGCTCCTCTACTATATAAAGGGAGTCTGATCATTTGTAAAATATCATATTCACGCGATACAAAGCAATATAATACCTTTCTCTTAAGTGTTCAATACTATGTTACTTTGTTCGTTTCTCATTTGCATATTCATTTGGTTCGAGGGTAACCTAACTTGAAGGCCAAAGCTATACATCTCATTTGGTTTGCTTTTATTTTTCTTTACTCTCAATTTCAATATCAATTTACATATTTTCTCAGTTTGTGCCAAGTAAATTCACGTGTCCTTAATATCACATATAAATTTAATTGTTTTCCGTTTTTAGGGTAAACAGTTTGGCGCCCACCGTGGGGCTAAGGATAATAGTGATTGCAAGGTACTAACTTTCGTAACACACATATTTTATACTTGTTCTTGTGAGTGTCTTTGATTCCAGGATCAACATGTCAAACTCTCAAGCAGCCCCCGTACACGTGGAAAACGACCTCGTTCTCCATGACGAAAACGACAACACAGCTACCCCAGGTAATGAAGTACCTCCAGTTGACCTCTATGGAGTCCCGGCCATAGACCCAATCGATGTCAGCTCTCACGTTGCCATTAATGCAAACTTGGTCATTGATCACGAGAGTAGCATCCATAGAGATGTTCGATCAGCCGGTCAGAGCGCACAAGGCGGTGAAAAAGGCGGAATCAGCCTTCAAGTGATATTCTAAATGTTGCATGCTCACACAAGCTGCAATAGCATAACTCAATAAATAGAACCATGCACCAAGCAAGATCTAGCCCGAGCCATCCCAGGAAGTTTTTCATAGGGATGAATCGGTGTCAAGGAGATCGAACAGAATGAATCGGGGACCGACCCCGCAATCATAAAGATGCTCGAGGAACTGACAAAGTGAGTTGAATCGGGGTAAAAGAAAATTGAAGCAAATGACAAGAAGGTGGAAACCTATAATTCCAAGGTTGATCAAATCCCGGGGGCACCACCGATTTTGAAGGGTTTGAATTCAAAGAAGTTTATGCAAAAGCCTTTCCCCCTAGCGCGGCTCCTAAACCAATTCCCAAGAAGTTTTGCATGCAAGATTTTCCCAAGTATAATGGAAGACCCCAATGAGCATGTCACTTCTTACACATGTGCGATTAAGGAAAATGATCTGGAGGACGATGAGATCAAGTCCGTATTGTTGAAGAAATTCGGGGAGACCCTGTCAAAGGGAGCGATGATATGGTACCATAATTTTCCACCCAACTCCATTGATTCTTTTGCCATGCTTGCAGATTCCTTCGTTAAAGCACACGGCGGAGCTATAAAGGTTGAGACTAGGAAGTCGAACCTCTTCAAGGTAAATCAGAAAGATAACGAGATGCTCAGAGAGTTTGTGTCTCGGTTCCAAATGGAATGTATGGATATACCACCGGTTGCTGATGATTGGGTTGTTCAAGCCTTCACTCAAGGACTAAATGTACGAAGCTTAGTGACTTTACAACAGTTGAAGCAGAACTTGATTGAATACCCAGTTGTTACCTAGGCCGATGTGCATAATCGGTGCCAATCAAAGATTAGGGTCAAAGATGATCAGTAGGGAACTCCTTCCATGCTTGTTTATCCTATCAGGCATGTCGACAAAGTCAAAAGGGACATCGATCAAGAACCACAATCGAACATGGATCATTACCAGCCATATAATGGAGATCGAAGAGGCAACGGACCTGGATGCAACCCTTTTCGAGGTGAAAAGAGAAATGATCGAGGTTAGGGCTCTTTGGGACTCATGAGCAAGAATGAATTTGAGGTTGAAAAGCTAAGTATATATTAAAGTGCTTATGGAGGTGTAGCCATTATTATATCTAAATGCAGCCTACCCGTCCCGAAGCCTACATTACAACCAAATAAAAGTCCTAATTGATCCTAGACTGAATGAGCTCGATTAGTAGAGTAGTACACTACGGGCAAGCTTATGGTACATCTTTTGTGGCATTTGAATGTTATTTCTGAGAGTGAG